>DWAV01001027.1:0-15090 GCA_018231305.1 Noctuana lactifera
CTCCACCAATCCGCATTGGAGCAGCGTGGTGGAGTATGCTCCAGGCCTTCATCGGTTGTGGGGAGAGACCCGTGCCCAGCAGTGGGACATAAAAAGTGTTGAAGGCATTGATATTATAATCACACCTCAAAATAAGTATCGCGATTAGATATAGGATACAATCTGAGATCATATCACAATATACAAATAGGCTGTACGTGAAAAACGAGTAAAATTTATTTCCGAATGTTGAGTTATATGGACCGTAATAAACTAATTGATCTACATTTTTCGTTTAAAATGCACATGTTAATTGACAATGTAATCTTTGCCTTCAACCCTTTGTAATCTTTAAATAGGTATAATGTTTAAAAGCACTTAAGCACTACAGGGTGCACTATTACCTATAGTCTGAAGCCTACATAAAATTAAGTTGAGGATGAGGTTGATAATGATGTTAAACTTTATTAGCACAATACCTAATAACAAACGAAAATTTTAAATGCAATTTTAATTCAAAACATAATAACAATATTCTCGAAACAAAGCGAGATTCCCCTTGCTGTATTTAAGAAAACACTGTCACAAGTTTTATTAAGAAAGCACTAGGGCGACAGAAGCAGACATGCGGTATGGAAATAACGTCGCCCCCGCAACTTGCTTTCACGGTCCACTGGGCTGATCATAATAAAAACTCGCACCGTCGCCTTTGCACTGAAGTTTGACCATAAATTCGGTGGTCGCTGCAGTAATCGCCTCCTGCTCGCCGCCGGCAAATTCCACCCTAGATCTGCTTTTAATATAATAATAAATATCACCCGAATACACTACTTTTTTCGCAAAGTTTTTTCTCTTTGTTTCCCGAGGGCGGCTACACCATTAAAAACGTGGGGTGGGCGATATTTTATGCGATTTTAAGTGTGTTAGCTATAATATAAATGGCACTGTTACGGTTTTGAAGAAACTTTTACACAAAGAAGTTCTTTGATTGTAATTAGCCGCGTTTTATATAATGACGCGCTGTAATTATGGATATCTACCCTACAACTACAACTAATTATATCTTAATTTAGTAGTGACATAATTTAAGGGACTAGTAAGTGTCATCTATTTAATAATGATTCAGAATTATAAACTCAATGGAGTTCATAGGGTTTCAAACGATACCTATTCACTTACAAAGCTGCGCATAATATCTCATATTATAAAAATTCTTATTTCTTTATTGTTTTTTAGTTTTTTTTTAATTGTATTTATTGTTTTGTTTTCGGCCAACAATTAAAGCAGATTATCTTCATCCCAGTTAGGCCGCGAACACAAGAGGCGGCTGATGCCGCTCATTATTCCGAGCGCGAGAGGGTTAACTTTGAAGTATCATTGCCATTTATTAATGGTCAAGTTCAACCCCAAAGCTCCCAAATTGAAACTGATTACGGTTACTGAATTATTAAATTGACGTCATTTGTTCTTGATTGTTCGATGCTTAAGTACCTAGGTACGTAGCGTTCGAAAGACGAGTATATTTTATTAATTTTACACTCTGATACAGAGAAACAAAAATGCGAGAGATGTCATGTTTTAAAGGTTTTTATAAAATCTAATTTAGAGAAGTTTATTGCATTTTTGCCATTGTAATACCTACATTACTTACATTTATTAAAAAAACCTGTTATAATTTTGTGTTTGTCAAAAATCCTAAATATCTTCGCAGTAAGATACGCTGAGAAAACATTAATTACAAATCACAAATCTTTCTTAATTAATTAATTTGTGCAAAGTTTGTCAAGGTAAAAATTGACACTTATTGCTTTTGCTCGAATTTATCGTAAAACCCAATTAATCACGATCTCTGTCCAATAAATCCCCTTACGGACTTTAATTATTTTCTTATGATTTTAATTTCAGCGTCGACCCTCGCAAATCTTGGATTTGCGAACAACTGTCTCCACTCTGATTTTTTCAACTTTATCCAACTTTTATTAATAAACGCGCAAGATAATTAATACTACTTAAATTTTGTTTAAGCATTCCTAAACTTAATTACGTTTTGTGGAATTATGCCCGAAAGGTTGTCTGATGAAATACATCAAGAAGTAACCTAACGAAAAAGAAAATGTTAAAGAAAAATATATTATATGGAGAGAAGAAATAAGTGAGTATATTATATGAAAATGTAAGGTGAAAAGGACGTAAGTGTAAGGTGAAAAATGAAATACACAAAATACTATATCTTGTATTTTGTATGTGCATATAATGATTAAATAATATAAGATGAAATAAATAAGGAAAAGAGAGTTGCGTTGATAAATAGAATGTTAGTAATCGATGAACCGATATTTAGATTTACCTAATTTAAGATAATTATGTAAATAACGTCTTTATAAATATAAGGATAATTTATTCGGAACGATAGCTTAAAATATTGTTCAATTAACTACTAATTTTATTATCTTCTTACGTAAAATTGAAAACAAAAAATTCACCAAAAAAATTATCACATTTTGAATAATGATAGAATATTACGTAGGACGGCTATTCATAATCATCAGTAATCGCATAGCAGGCGATAATTGTCGAAATTGGACCAGAAACCGCGCAATTAGAGCACCATTTGTCCGCAACAATAGAAGCGTCCTTCGTCCCCTTTTTCTCGCGAAATTAGTGATGACTTCAATAAAAATAATTCTTGTCTTTTAGGCAAATTGCATCGCGAAGAGTCCAAGAAAGCCTTTAATTAAGGTCACCCCTCCGCCACCCCGTAAACAGGCAAAGCGTTGCCACTAGTACAACCAGGCTAGTATATTTTAACGGGACTACTGGGCTAGTACGTCAATCCACCATTAAGTACTTTTTCTATCATGTACCTATAAGTCATTGTATAATTAATACTTAAAATATAGATATAGTTTATGTTTGAAATGATGTTTGGGAAAAATCCTATAAATATTTTTAAACGTTTCTCAAAATTATTTTTGTGAAAAAGAGATATACCAATACTTAAAATAACATTGAATTATATAAAACCGGTTCAAGGGTTGCAGCCATACGCAGGGAAATTCTGGGAAATTAAAAATAAACTTTCTCCGTCTAAACCCCATTTGTTTTTATCCTGATTTCCCCAAATCGTATCTGGTGACACTGGTTGCGGCCGTCACCTTTTATTTTTGTTAATTCTTGGAGCTCTTTCTTCGCCGCATAAGTTACTCCCTCCGTCCCTCCCCAACCTTCGTGATTCTTTACGCCTTTTTGTCACCGTTTGAATTCTTTTGAAGAAACCCTTTCTTCCCATCTGCTACGCCCGTCAATATTAACTCCGCCACGAGTTAAACTTTTTAATATCCGTTAAATTTTGTTACGCCGGCGTAATGCCTTTTAAGAAGCTTGGAAAAATTTGGCACTTAGCGGCAATCTTGTTTGGCACTTCTAATCGGTTTAAAAATATGTGAACCTTTTCACAAATCAGTTAAGACTAAATAAATGTTATAGGTTCTCGTAGTTACCCACATTGTTACATTAGGAATAAATTATGTGAGCATATTACAAAACATCGTTGCCGAACAGCAATAAAATGTATATTTCCTAAGATTCATTAAAATATTCACAGGGGAAGCTGGGAACAAGCAAAAAATAATGTAAACGAAATCGGAATGTTTAAAAAAAGTTGTTTGGAAGAAGAAGAAATGGTGGGGCCACAGTTGTCGAGACACGGAATTTTTAATCCATTTCCCAACCGATTAATATTCAGAGCCCGACTGGTCTGGTTCATCTCCTCCTCCATTATTGCTTGGACGCCATCTCCGCCATCTACTTCACTTTGATTTTCAAACTAATTACCTTCCTTTTGTAATGAATTACGTCGCCCAAATGCAAATCTTGCGGACAAAGTCTATGCAGATATAGTTTCTCGTCGACTCGAACAAAATCGTGGAAGTAAAAATGCTGTGTATTTATATTTTTCGATATGGTATTTCGGTATTAATGCTTTTATACATACTAGAGTTTCATAAAGCGAATGATAAATACCGAGAAGAGAAATCTAAATTAATTATAAATTTCTGCCTCGCCGGCATTCGAACCCAGGACCTATCGAATGGGCTTCACCAAACGGGTCGTGTTGTGTAATGTTTAGTTAACTTTATCGTTAATTTTTCAAACAAGTGGGTTTTCAATTATACTTTTATTACTTTGCATTGTATTCAAGCATTCAAAAATTAAACAGTAGATACTTAGATACTATTTTTTATAATGTCTCCAACCCATTACTCCAATCCATTTTTTATAATCCATCCATCCATCCATCAGCCTTTGGAGATCCACTGTTGGACATAGGCCTCCCCTCAGCGGCGCCACATTCTTATAATAATGTAATGTAATGTAGTGTAATTTATTTACTGTACAATTAAGAATAAACATACTACTACATACTAATAAAGAACTGCGTAGACCAAGTAGAAATATATTTAGCAAACACCAATGATAGTGTAGATTCAGTTTGCAATTACATAAAGACAAACCAAGTCAAGTCAAATCTATTTTGCATCTCGAGACGGCAATATTGCCTTAATATATTCAATATCCGGGGAAATGATAATTTACCGACTCGGGTAGAATCCATTATGGGTATTTACTTGACCTGCGTTTAGTGCTTACTAAGACAACAGGGGTGACCGTGCGGTGCGTACTTCTGATGTTGAGGGACTGTTCAAGAAGCCTCGACCTCCCTGGGGACCAACAGGAAATCGATGGAACAATTACTTTTCTTTATTCATGAATGCTTATAGGTATACCAAGAGCGTAAAGACAGAGACAGATAATTTTTAAGTACAGATGTGATGGGATAATGTATAAGAGATGAAAAAATATGACCAGCGTCTTGGATTATGGTCTTAGGTTCCCTTATCTTTAAACGAAAAGCCAAGCCCAGCTGTGGGTACGAAAAAATTGATGACATTGTCACTAGAGACAGAACTAAAGACCTTAAAAAACAAAATTTTGAGAATATAGTATGTTGTTTGGACTTATTGACTAAAATTGGAGAATTCAAAAATAGTTTTCATCCTAAAGTTCAATATAGTTCATGTTTTGTATTTTATTTTGACTGTCGGACTTCATATGATTGTGTTGTTATGTGAGGTTGTATGGTAACATCCATAATGGTGCATGTACGCAAACCTTTCAGTGGCTGTCGATAACAAAATAAAAGAAGGAAGAAAAACAATAAGAAGAAAAACAGAAAGGTGAATCGAAATAACCGCGAAACGAATTTGGAATTCAAATCTCGAACGTTTGACTTTTACTTTGCACCACCACACTGCTTCATAAAGTGTGCTTGTTTTTTCTATGCCAAACAAATGTTTATTGCGTTTTGAAATTGTATTTTATTCTGATTTTTATTCTAAAGCACAGTAATGATAATAATTAAAATGCCAGATAGATTAAATTTGGCTTTTATTCAAAGGCCAAATTTAATCTATTTACAGAATTTCGGATCTTTGGACTCGGTACCTACTAGGTACGAGTATACATGTATTAAAGCGCAGTAAACATACGATTATATAGCTCTACAAAAGTTTTCAAAAACAATTATTTTTTACTATAGTTTATTCTTTTCAAAGTTCGTAGATAAGGTAAAAGTAAAAGCGTTGATTTTTCCAAATTGTGTGCATTGCACACAAGAAGGTAATGTTATGTTGTAGATAGTATTTTTTCACCAAATCCGGGATAATCTATAAATATTGCCCTCGACATTTTTGCCCGCGCACCAAATTTTAAAGTGACAATATTCCTTATTGTATTGGCGGTGTGAAAAATGTATGCACACCCCCTTGTATGTAGTATCGCCAAATTGTCTTATTATTAAGGACATTTCAAATAATGTCAATTTTAAGCAATATTTGTAGATTGTGTAGGTAAAAAATTTATTAAAATTTAATATTAGAGATTTCAAGTAGGTGTGAGTAAAATTTGTAATAACAGCAAATACAACAAAGCGATCTATTTCTTTAGGTCCTTTTAAATTTTTAAGGGTTTATAATTTCAAATGCCATATACTTTTCTTTCAGAAGTGGTTTGAAGTACACTCAGTATATTCAGGCTTAATAAATATTTTTACATGAGTATAATTATTACAATAATAATCTATGAAATTTGTATAACTATACAAGAAGTCATTGACTGTTCCGTCCGTACATCGGTACGGACATACGTATCGCATCTTTGAGATTTATTTTTCCAGTGTCCCGTAATAATATTCATAAAGCCTGGTTATACAAGCGGTGTCAGAATACTCACAAAATGTGGCGCGTGGGGAGTTATTAAAATTATAAACAAATAAAATTATTCAGAACGCGCCCTTACGAGCCATGCATGTTCTGAATTCTTCATGTGTAAGCAATAGAAAGCATACAGAATTCGTATATTATGTATATTTCGTTGCCACAAGGTTATCATAAATCTGCGTAATCTATAGTAGGTAGAAATATACTCGTGTAGACAGAATTAGATTATTTCATATGTGAGTACTATGACTATGAGTAGTCAATGTTATTTACAAACTAGTTACATAATTCTCTCCAAAAATATTGTAGAAAGGAATGAACCTGAAGAAATATTTACCTAATAACTTTTATCTCGCATTTATTACCAAATTAACTAACCTCGGACGCGGCCGTTACTCGGATGGTTGACCGCTCTATTGACACATTTTCATGCACAACATTGAAACACCTGCTGTGTTCAAGGTCGTTATCGACAGATAACAGTCCCTTAAACCTGGTCTGAGTCCCTTAAGTCCGTTCGGTGGTTTGACAATACACAACACGGGTTGATCACTTTCATCTGCATCTCCAATTCTCCACCAATCCGCATTGGTGACCAAGTAAATAGCGTTATAAAAAGTTACTTAAAACACAACTGTGTTGTCTTGAGTACGTTTTTGAAAAGACTTACCTTACAAATTTATTAACGCTTACGCGCCACTGCATTGAAATGTTAAAGTTGGCTAATTTTTAGAATTTCCTTGTAACATCACATTCCAATATGTTCGGCCATAATTCATCTCACGTCGATCTCGCAGCTATCTCAAACTCGCGATAAGCGTTTTCTCATGACTTGCATATTCGCCAAGGGAGCGCGGCCAACCGTGGCTCTACCAATCGACATGTTTATCGCTTTAATATAAAATAAAGGGAACAGGGTTAAGGCATATCGATATATGAAAAACGACATGTGATGCGAGAAAAGGAAATTGTATTTTTAGAACTTGTGCCGTTGAAAATCGGCTGTCGTCTTTAAATCTCTGTGATGTGTTGTTGTTTTCAGATTTAAAGCAACCATGTTTTACAGAGTATATTATTTAATGTATATTGTTTAATGAAATAGAAGTAATTAGTTAAATAGAAGTTTAGTTAAACAATTATGCTTGTGAAATAACTTTTTCTATATTATAATATAATTTTTATTCAAATGCACAAAATTGCTGCACTGAAAAAGTGACTAAAGTGATGCTTCTGACAATTCTGACTCTATTGACTTTCATTTATTTCATTAATATTAAAATTATAAATAGCACGGTACACTTTTATTAGCAATTACTAACTCCGTGACAATCGATATTTCCCGTGACACAATTTCTTGTTTTAAAACTACCAAAAAGTATCTTGCCACAAGTATCCAAACGCTAATTAATAGGTATATATCAACCACTTACTACCATAAATCACATTAAGACCAGCTGCCCCTTGGATGTGGACGGTAGCGTGAAGGTATCGGTTTCGATGGACAATCTAACAATACTGTTAAAAATGGATCCAGCTGTCAGACCCTATGGATCACTCCACTGCACATGAAGAAGGAAAAACTTTTGAATATTATTTGCACTTTTCAAGCTATCAATCAATTCATTCGTTTAATTCGATGGATGCTTGCAAATTGGCCAGATATTTTACATTATTTTTCTTTGTCGGTATTTATAAAAAAAAAAATTTATCACCTAACACTTGCTAAGTTTGAAAAGAATGTTTTACAAATGTTCTCCTCACGTTTAAACTTGATATGTAATATTTAAATACTTTAGTTAGAGTCATAAAATATTAATCTGTGCCGTAACAGCCCCGTTATTAGCAATAACGTAACACGGTTCCGTACGAGGTATTCTCTCAATAGCGGTATGCTCATAAAAGCTGCGTGTTGTACCGATTGTGTGAACAAGCGGCCGCTAGGGACGCGAAACTTCAAGAATTCCCCATTGGCTTGTCGCGAGCAGAGTTTTACGGCCAAATTAATATGGCAAATTAATGCGTTCCCGTACCGTATAATTTTCGCGTGTAGGGGTTTCTTGCGACACTCCGACATATTGTTACGGGGGAAACAGTCCCACTAGGGCGAGATTCGTATCATTTTTCCATATGGAAATGATGTAACGAACACAGCGCAAGACAACAACGATATGCTAATTAAAGGAAAACACACAGAACGTAGGCCTTGTTTATTTTCGGTCCACGACGAGAAACGCCATTTGTTTTTAAATTTCTTGTCTATAACATCTATGGATACTCTTAACTTAGATAATTGCTCTAAACAACGTTACAATACGGCGATACTTCACTATTCTATTACCTGCCATTAATTGTAATTATTGAATTATGAAAAATGAGTCTACCTCCGCCAGAACTGCGATCTAGATTATGTACACTGATGTCAATTGTTTATCATTTCTTTGAAAAAACCTTCAGCAATTTTGTACAGTTATGCTAAAGTAGGTACCTACCTAGTTACCTACTTATAATTATTTAATAATTCCACGCGTTTTGCATTTAAATTCGCTAAGTTTCCAACAGTAGTTAGAAAGAGGAGTTTATAAGGAACATGTGACTTTATGAACGCGATTCGTCACGACAATTGAGCACGTGGGAGGGTCCCTAATGAGAACTGTTCTTAGCAATAAGCAAGGATCTACGCGCAATAAAAAGGTAACTCTTGTGAGTTTCATTTAATTTCCGGCGTTCTTAAATTACATGTGTTATTTATGACGTTAGATTAAAACATGTTCTCTCGGAGTACCTACTATCTAGTAACTACTTATCTACGTGTAACCTTTCTAAATATCAATACTTCTTAATACAATACAATACAATATATAATCAATACTATAATAAAATGGGTATTTACTTAAATACTCGTACAAATGTAATAAGTTGGTAAATTTATAGATAATCCTTAATCACATGAGATATCGATTAACATTCAGTCGTAAGAAGAAAAAGACGCACAGAGATTTAACTCAAATTTTGACTACGCAACCATGACTTTATTATGGTTTCAATAATAATAGACATTTTGGTACTGTTCACCAAACAAAGTGTTCAACAACAAAACATATATGCAGAAGTAGACCAATACGAATAATTACATCAAATATGGCAAGACGTCGACAATATCGAGAGCAAACAATTAGAGGCAACTTAGGAGGGAGGCAGGAGCGCCGATTAAGTTATACACATGCGGGTTAGAGGGTAACCTGAGTCAGGAAGATTAAGATTCATCGAAAGGCCCTTACATGGAAACAAACATTGTATTACGAACCGGTGTCTTGGCAATGTTTGCTAAAGGTAGGCGGATGTTAATTTGGTATTCACCCCCTTTGCAAGCGTCGTGCCCAATATTAATATTTTGGTAATGTCGGGGACTTTCGTGGAAAAGATTCGTTTAGGTAAGTGAGGAAGGTGACAGCGAGATTAGGTTTTCTTAGTGAAGTTAATTTGCGGTTACAAACAAGGGGAGGTCCCTTGGCGCTCTTAATGTTCCTGAAACGCCTTTGGGCTGTCCACGCGGTTTGACCGCACCATGGGGAACGGTCCGAACTATTAAAGTGCTAAGAGAGCCATTATTTCTACCCTTGGGCCCTGTCATCTGAATAAATTAACGTCTTAATTGTCACTACTGCAGTTTTTGTGGTTATGGCGTTTTTAGTGCGATATAATGTTATTGAATATAAGTTAATTTAATATTTCTTAACTTTAACTTAAGTAACTTTAAGTTTTGACTAAGTGACGAGTAGCAATTTAACAAAATTTAATGCTTTACTAATTTGTCTACTTATTTCTAACCAATTTTTATACGTAGGACTCTAAAGGTCTTTCTTAAAGTGCCCGGCGGCCGATAAGCAAGTTAATCCGCAAAATAAATAGCGGTCATACGATCATTGTGAATGGCCAATATAGGGGACAGTTGAGTGATGCGTTTCTTTTGTCTCGCCCCGAGCAAGCCGAGACAATGTAAGAAAGGACTTAGCGCGTCAGCAATCGACAGCGGATGAGAAATTTTCCGTACATAGAGCTAAGATAATAGCGACTCGTCAGTCAAATCTGAAGAAAATTCTGAAGAAATGAAACTTAAGAAAATTACTGCTTGTACCGATCTCATGCAAACGTAACCCCGTAAACGTAATCTCCGTCGTGACTTGACGACCAATGGGAGCGTATGGTCGACGATGAAGAATGTCGAAATGATCTGCAACTAGTCCAGTAAAATCACTCATGAGTTAAGCCGTTTTTACTTATAACAATATTTAATTGAGCCATAATTTTTTCCAATAACTATTTCATTGATAAATTCGTTGATAAAATGTCTAATTAGTTAGGCCTTTGCTTAACAGGATTGAACATCGCAAAAGAATAAAAGAAGCACTCGGGTTTGGCTACTTAATAGAATCTAAAAAGTGTTCATTATATATTATATTATATTCCTCTTTGTATTTGGGAAAATTTTCCAGCAATAAATTAAATCATCCTTTATAAGGTTTCGTGCTCTTAAATAGTGGAACCTCTAGAATTTTCGGAGTCTTTTCTCCATATCGCTGGCAAACATCTAAATTCTGAAATGTCCGGCACATTAACTACAGTCCACGGAGGCAGGGAAAGGCAGTTTATCAATCGAAGGGGACACGATTTAAATCGCCACCTATTGTAAAGACTACAAAGACTTGAGTTTCTACCAGTTAGTAGATTTCTTGATATATACATAATATATTATATCTATGTCTACTACCTTGTTTATTTATATGCTTATAATATATAAAAATAGGGTTCACAATAAAATATTTATGTAACTCGTATTTAAATTTTGCAGTATCATTTAAATTTTTATAATTAATTAAGGTAAATAATGTAAAAAAATCTCGCATTTGGCTTATAGGTACGAATTACACCAGACAGCAATAAATACCGACGTTTCAACACCCAAACCCCATTTTATTTCCTTGGTCAGCTTCCAGACTGTTATCGTCGGATCTACTAGGCAAACATGAGTCCGAGGATTCGCTGAGATTTGCGAACTGGCTATCGGATAAATTGACCGGTAATAATAAAATGTAAGGGGTAAGAAGAATGTAGATGGCTATTTAGATAATTGTTCGCAACGTCCGCACTGACCAGTGTATCGGAAAAGTCGTCAGATAGTGGGCGGTTTTATTGCCACCGCCGGAGGTGGTCATTTATAGGAAAACTATCAACGGGACGGTCATAGGAAACGGATGATCGGCATTATGTTATTCATGGTTTTTGTATTATAGGTAGATATACATATAATTTTTTTTGACTTTTGTTTTGCAAATAGATAAATGATTATAAATTAAATTCTCTTTTGTTTTAATATGGCATAAAAAGCATGCTGTAAAGGCGGTAATATTCCTAGTGGTTTTCGTTTAAACCAACACAAAGGTGACCAAACACAATAAGCTACCGTACAACACAAACAACGTCAGTAGAATGAAAGAGTCCATTTGTTTATTTGAGTTTATTTGACGCTAAAGGTCTAAATAAGCGGACAGCAGGTGAGAAGTGTAATGGCATGCGAATTCCCTTTTGCTCTTACTGCTGTTTGGCTTAGGAGCGAATATTTTATGCGTCAGTGAACGCATTCTGACGGTCCCGCACCGAATTATGACGGTCAACTGACCACCCAGCGGAGACCAACGTAATCAGATCGACAAATATTTGGTCCTTTGATAAAGATAAACCATCTTTGTATTTCGCTTTGTTTTCGAATACCTTTTGTAGCCACTGTTTAACTAATGTTCTATTGATTGTCAACGTTTAGATATTTGCTATTCAATTATCTTTGCTATCTGTACAAAATTAGGAGTGTTTTTTCTTTATAGGATAGAATCTGCAACGTCTGCGGCATATAATAGGTCCTATAAATATGTGTTAATTGAAAATAAGTTATACCTACTTGAAGACCTTTACAAATTTAAGTTTATTTAATAATGTGGTATGAATAATGTAAGTACATTAAAGTAATTTTTTTAACCATCTATAATTTTTTCTATTGTAAAATTGATTGTAAATGTCGCATCCTTGCCCTTGAACCTGTGTCGCAAAACTCTTGGCCACTTTTCTCCGCATATTTGGAAGCACTTCAAATTCAAGATTCTACACACATTATGATACAACCATAGATACACACGTACCTTCACATTAAAATATTTTTTTTATTTTAATCACACGTTATTTTGAGTTAAAGTTTATTAGTCAATACTTTTTATATCAAAGTTTCCACCCGATTTGTTTACACATCGCGTAATGTATTCTGATCTCGCGTTCAGTTCAAGTCGTTCAATAAAGAGGCATGCATGTGGCGCGGGGAGCGATCGCTAAGCCGAATATTATGAGTCGATAGCCGGCACAGGTGGCGTTAAACATGCTACTGTACCCACGTTATTCCATCTTCAGGCTCGTCAGTCACGTCTCAAAAACAGGAGCAAGTTTGTTATGTAAAGTTAAAATGGTGCTTTAGGTCCTTTTGGATCGGGGTGCTACCCAATAATTGCGTTGAAGACATATCTATAACTTGGCTCCCTATAGAATTTAATTCTAAATTGGCGACAGCCTTTTGTTCTAATATTAGAAAAGCAGTAAAAGGAGTCTGGAAAATTTTGAAAAGATTGAAATTGAAAAGGCTCTATAAGCAAATAAACATGCTATATCAGCTAATTCATATACTGAACTTTCTAAAATCAAAATAAAATTGAATAGTAGTATTTTAACAGTTTCAGTAGGTACTCATTCTCGCAAAAATAAATAAGGCATTTATAGATAACAAAATTAATAAAAATATACCAATTATGGTACAAAAACACAAAATATAAAGCAAGTTTACCCATCTCATTCTTCGTTCAAATTCATTAAACATAGACAGCATAAGTACGTAAACGAAATAAAACACCCGAGCGAGCCCACACGGTGATGCATGGGGCCGTTGAAATAATATTATCGTTACGGAGCAAGTACTTATTCTCCAAGGAAAATCAACATAAAGTGAATAAAAGAAAATTATGAATCGCACGAAAATAAATTACCCCGTGTTGGCGGCAAAATAACATCACATTTGAATGCCTTTTATGCTTTATGGGCCCGTAACTATATGAAATAAGTCCCGAGCTGCTTTATGGGACATGGGAGCACGTACGCAGCATAATTTTTATACTTTTCTCTCAACTTTTAATGACAAGTATAATATACTCGTAATACTTACAAAGTTATGGAAGTATTTAATGGATATAAACAAATGCTCCAAGTGTATTAATATTAAGTTTACTTATCAATTTGTAATTAAAATAATTATTATTTAGCAATATAAATGTCATGTAGGTAATATTATTCGATTATTATCCTTTTTTCTTTGATGTCATCCTCGCATTTAAAAAAATGGTTGCCTTAGCGATGACGTCAGATGTAGTCAGCGGATAAAACACGACGTGTAAAAATGAAACACTGTCAAACCCGCCACTTAAGTATGGAATAAATTTCCAATAATTACATTATCGAGAAAAATCGTAGCGCCGTCTCACCGTCGACAAATTTTTCTCCGGCGCACCTCGGAAGCCCATAATTCCTAATGACATGCAATAACCGTACCCCCAATTTTCAACATAAACCCGCCATAACAATATCGACATCAGCGAAATTTTTCCTCAGGCGTTTTTTATTCGAGAATAAGTAACACTTTTCGCTGTAATCAAAATTTTGCGAGACCCACCCACACGGGTCGGGTGTTTATCGGCCACTCAATTTGATTTTTACCACCGCACTGATTCCACTCTTACGGAATGCTAAAACGTACGTGCGGGAAATGATATCTGGTTTATGATGGATACTCCGAAACGTGTTTTCTTTCTTTCGTTCACAAACAGAGAAAACCAAGTTTTCTTTATTTAAAATGGATGACAACAGTTATTTAAAAAACCCTGCTAAGATTTTAATAATCTTGTTGCTATAGTTAATTAGGAAGTTGCAAGGGTTCTTACAGAATCACTACTTTTTTTACATTCGCCTTGATTTCACAACTTAATAATTACATTATTAAAAAATATGGATTTATTTATCTAATATGAATACAAATGGATGCCAAAAATTACTTATAATCATAAGTATATCTGTACAAATGTAACCCAATATTTATGAGAGCTATACCTCCTGTCCACTGATCCACTGATGTAGAAACTTTATACATTTAAATTCAGTTGGGTCCGGCTTCATGCGATGTTTCAATCGCCTGCCTTTACCTTCATAATCCGGTTACTAGAAGAGGGTGTGAAGTGGATTTCTTTTTATTTAAATTCAAATACACATTCATCATTTATTATTATAAGTAAAATCATGATATTCATGAACTGAACCATCTGAGCTAGTCCTAAAAATGTACTTTTACCAATCTATAAATTCGTGTTCCTAGAGAAGTTTTTATTTTATATAAAACTTGGCAGGATGTTGCATTAATAGATTTTGAGAGCGGACCTATTTATTTTAATACGAGTAGCTTAATTATTTATTTAAATTGTAACCCAGTCTTTATTATTTTATATTTTTGGATAGTCTTTTATGGTATAATATTTTTTTTCTTTTTTGAGATACCCTTTTAGCTTAGCGTAATTATTTTATTTCTTATTTGTCGGGCAATTTATAAATTACTTTGACACATATCGAGTTAGAGATAGAATTAAACCTTTTTTGTTTACTTCTTATAATGAATATCTATCTATACTAATAATAATAAAGCTGAAGAGTTTGTTTGAACGCGCTAATCTCAGGAACTACTGGACCGATTTGAAAA
>DWAV01001028.1:0-15087 GCA_018231305.1 Noctuana lactifera
GCCGTGCTCGGGGCCCCAGCCGCAGCGCCTGTCGTGCCCGCCGCGGCGCTCACTGCTCCCGACACACCCACCGCACCAGCACTGGTCTCCCCCGCTGGAGCTGCACAACACCAACATTTAAGAATCTTAAATTAACTCTCACAAACCATACAAGTAATGAAACCACTGTTTACTAATAATATGAATGCCTATGGCTTCTTTCTATGTTATTTAGGGCAATCAAACAAAGGACGATGCTGCTTTCCTAAATCGTGGTTTGGTTAGATGGAATTTGTTGATGCTTACGTTGACCAACGGGGTACATCTTGAAATCAGTTTTAAATTAACAAAATACTAAAATGAACAATAATACAAGGTCCTCGTGTTAAAATTGCAACAATGTGATCGAATAGATGTGGCTGTGAACTGCAACTTGTACTTGCTCCTGTAATTTGACGTTTAACTATAATTTGATTGACATGACATTTCTTCTTTTCCATTGCAAGTATAACAGTTCTACATAGATTTTGTCTAACATAACAGTGAGTGTTCAGCCTTTCAAATATTAATTCTATGCATTACACTTTTTTCCGTTGAATGTTTCATCATAGCGTCCCTGAAATATTATGAAATATCCAGTGGTAATGTAATGTGATAAAATAAATCACAATTACAAAACGTAATATTTAATTTAATTTTATGTATTCCTGGTTTTAAAATGGCTCAATGCGATCTTTGGTATATAAACTATGAATTGCTGTGGATATCAATGGTAATGAGTCTGTGGGTCTGTCTGATTTTTAATGTCTTTGGATTTAAATTATGCTGTCATCTGTCAATTGTCATTTTGTTTTGTCCATGTCACTAAATTTGGTTGGTGGCACGCACGCGAAAGTTGTTGATTACATTCAATAAGTTACATGTAAAGAATTAAAGGCAGAGCATAAAAACAACAATGAGTTATTCAAAATTTGATTTAACTTTTAAAATAGGTCAATATTTAGACCGGCATCTTGTATTTCCATTATTGGAATTTCTAGCTGCGAAAGAGGTTAGTATTGGAACTTTCTTCTCTGAGTTAAATTTGATTTATTATGTATCTAATGTATTAAAAAAGTGGCGTAAATATATGGTCTTTAACTATTCTCTCGCCTACCTATTGATACAATAAGAAATTTTGTTTCAAATATTTTTACAATGTATAATTAATTCTATGTTCTATGTTTCTTTTGCAGACTTATGATCAATCAGAACTTTTACAAGCAAAGTTAGAGATTTTGAGTAAAACTAATATGATTGATTATGTTGTTGATATACGAAGAATGCTCTACCCTAATGAAGACACACCAGAGGTATCAGTGTATTGCTATCATTGGAGGTTATCATTAGGTATTTTACTTGCTAGTCTATATTTCCTTTGCTAATACAGCAATAATTGTAGGAGATCAAAGCCCGAAGAGGAGTAGTCCTGTCTCAACTGCAAGAGCTGCAAGATGCTGTAGAACCAGTATTAAGACTCATGCAGCGTGATGATGTCATGAAAACTGTTGAGACTATGAGGGACCCTAAAACTCTCATTAACTACCTAACTACAAATAAGGAGTTTGAGGTATGTTTTGATAAATATTATAAAAATGTAGAGCTAATCACTTACTAATACAAACACTCCTTGAATATGCACAATAATATATGTAAAATGGTACTAAAGTGGATACAATACCTGACAGTAAATAACTTTAACAAGTAAAACCATTGCTTGCTATTGATGTGTTGTTTTCGTTGGTATTTTAGAATATCATTTAACAATTGTAAAGAATGATCTATTAAATCCTTAACTTATAAAGAAAATCATATCCATAATAATATAATCTATTTATTTGTTGTTTCAGTTCAAAATTGAGATGATCGACAGTATGTACCGTTTGGCTAAATACAGGTATGAATGTGGTAACTATGTCCAGTCGGCATCATACCTATACTTCTGTCAGCTTGTTATGTCACCCACTGATAAGGTAAGACATCCAGCAATACTTACGTAAATAACATGTACCTAGATCTACTTAGAGAACCTAGACATACTTATATGGATACATCATGGAATTTTCCATTTTAAAAAATGGTAATAGAACCCAGTATAATATGTAGGACACTGGATTTATCTAAATAATATTTATGACTTTATTATTTGAGCCTAGTTCAGTCCATGTTGAGTTATTCCCAGTTTATTCCCATCCCGGCAACCGGCGAAATATGTGTGGACACTACCGCAGGCTTTTTATTATAATTATTTTTATTTTTAATAGAAATTATTTATAAGAAAAATTAGACCACACACATTGTCAAAGTTAGACCATCAATTTATTCATTATTCCACCGTAACTAAGACAAAAAAATCAAAAGTTTTTGTTTCAAAGTGCAGTATCAGCTGCCGGGTGATTTTGATTTTTGTGAATTATAAGAGCCTGCGCCACATGAAACCACTGTGCGCAGATTTCACATTGATATGCCAACATCGATAACGTTACCATATTGTGGTCGCTATGAGTCTTGGCTATAAAATGGCCCACTTTATACCTGTAAAATATTTGTTTAGTCATGAATCAATTGCACCCTGCGGTTTCACTTTATGATGATTTAAATAAAAGCTAACATAATATCTATCTAATACCTTTAAACAAGCAATTCTTGTGTATATAATCTGAATCTCGAAAAGGGCTTTAATGATTTTCATAAAATTTAGTATATATATATTTTTATTATGATGTTTGCTTTTTTTACACTTAAAAAAATTTGGTATCGTAAATTTACAACATTAAAAACAATAACTTACCTATGATTGTACAGTTGCTCATAGTTCTTGAACTTACGATCGCAAACATTACATAGTAACATTTTGGGTAAGGAGAACTTGTAACAAGTATTAACAAATGAACAAGAGTGCCAGTGAACATCAGCATTTCTGTAGGACACAAAAGACATATTGCAGGTCCTACATTCGTAGTTACTCGCTACTGTATGAGTCTTACAATGTTTCAACAATCGAGGAATATTAGTGAAAACTTGTTCACAGAATTCACATTGTAATAACGAAGATGTTTTTATTTCTCGTATGCAATCTGCATTTTCTTTTTTACAACATTTTATAGTATGCTTTAATGCTAAGTCATTTCTTGGCCACACTTGAAAACATTCAGTGCAAGTCCAAACAACTTGCCAGCGAGGGTGTGGATCCGTTAAGGCATGCCTTGCGGAATAGTGCCTTTTAAGACCAGTTTCATAGACAAAACCTTTTCCGCAAGAATCACAGGAATATGATTGCAAGGGTTTTGGGCAAATTGTGTCCAGAATTTCCTTCTTCTTTGTGTAATTTAAGGTTCTATTGAGCATATGTATGTTCTCCATAATTCTAGCGTTATTCTCTTTTACCTTCTCTATGCTATATTCAAGCGGATTATGAAATGTAACAGAAATATTATCTTCAGTATAAATACTTTTATTACCTTCAGTTACATTAAAATAAGGATTGTTACTTGAGTTACAAATAATTTTGCTAACTTCATTTTTGTATCTGATGCAATTATTCCAATTATAATATTGATCTGAATCTGTTATTGTCTTGGCACATGATTCTAAACTAAAATTATCATAATCGTCCCCAGAAACTAGTTTCACAACTAAACGTGGTTTTGTAGAGTCTTTTTTGTTACTATCAGGTTTTCCCTCTAACCAATGTCCAAATACGGCTTCCTGTTTATCAGCTCCTTTATTATTGATTGTAATATATAGGGATTTAAAATTAATCCCTTCTTCAAATTTATGTATAATCAGTTTCGTTGCCATTATGCAATATGCAAATGACATAAGTCATAAGTGAAATTTAATTTCTTTTTCTTTAAAGTTTTATTAGACCATTATCATGAAATAACTATAATTATAAGGAGTTAAAGTTGATTATAATATATTATATTACTGAAGCAATTAATTTTTTTAGAATTACCTCGCAGTGCTATGGGGGAAGTTAGCCAGCGAAATCCTAGTACAGAACTGGGATGGGGCCCTCGATGATTTAACAAAGCTAAGAGAGTTCATTGACAACGGTGCCGCGGGAGCTACCGCCAGCAACATGCAGGCGCTACAGCAGCGCACCTGGCTGGTCCACTGGTCGCTGTTCGTCTTTTTCAATCATGTTAAGGGTCGTGATCTGATCATTGAAATGTTTTTATATAAACCGCTGTAAGTTCTAAAGTTTTTGGATGAGTTTGTTTGATCACATTTAATATTAGAATTTTATTTCGAAATTCAATTTTAATTGTAATTGATGCTTTTAAGTTAAAATTTTAATTTAAAATTATTAGAACTCATTAAAAATGTTGCAAATGTTGTAATAATACTTTGGTCATTGTTTTTACAAATACCGCTTTATATTTACTACTACCCACACTAGTCCGATTTACTGTCTTGAGTTCCATGGATATACTAAAAACACTAAAATGCAAAAAAAAGAAAAAAAATTTTTGAATATAAATATTTTCATCACTTAAGTTTTCCTGCTGGGAATCGTATTCAGCGAATAAGCCTCTTTAATGTATTCAAGAATTTGAAATATTTTCAGGTATTTGAATGCAATTCAAACAATGTGCCCACACATTCTGCGTTACTTAGCTACAGCAGTTATCATCAATAGATCAAGAAGGAATGCTCTGAAAGACCTTGTGAAAGTCATCCAACAAGAAGCGTATACTTACAGGTATTTCATTTTGTATAAGTCAAAAAACAGTCTTAAAACATTTAGGTAAAGTATGTTTATTATGAGCAAGCCCAATGGGGGTCATTAAACTTATGTAAAGGCGCATATTATTTAAAAAAATTGCTTGTGACTTTTTTGCAAATGCCCTTACAGGTATTTGTATACAGTAAATATGTTTACAGGGACCCAATAACAGAATTCATTGAGCACCTCTACGTGAACTTTGATTTCGATGCGGCCCGAAGGAAATTAAATCAGTGCCAAGCTGTTCTTCACACAGACTTCTTCTTGATCGCTTGTCTCGAGGAGTTTGTGGAGAACGCCCGACTCATGATATTCGAGACATTCTGCCGCATCCACCAAGTCATTAGCATTGGGTTCGTATTTTCATTTATTTATTGTAATAACCTTTCTATATAATTTTATGTAAATAGATATTTAAGCACACTAAGTTCGTTTTATATCTTTTCATCACATTTCCTTGTTTAATGGTGTAGATTGTTATTATTGGATATTTCTTTCAAATTTTTTTGTTAGACACCTAGTCAGGATGTAATTAATTAATTAATTAATTAATTGATGTAGTGATGTAATTTTTAGTGCTCTACTAATGTTATGATATTTATAATAAAAACTGTTTTTTACAGAATGTTAGCGGAGAATCTAAGCATGCAGCCGGACGAGGCGGAGTGCTGGATCGTGAACTTGATCCGCAACGCGCGTCTGGATGCGAAGATAGACTCGAAGCTCGGGCACGTGGTGATGGGCGCGCAGCCGCTTTCGCCCTACCAGCAGCTCGTCGAGAGGATCGACTCGCTCGCCGTCCGCTCCGAGGCGCTGTCGACTGTGGTCGAGAGGAAACACAAGACGCGCAATCAGGATGTAAGCTACAATTCCCTAAGATCCAGAAATTGACTCGAAGTGAAACAATTTTTAACAGACTTCAAAAAAAGAAGGTCCTCAATTTGTCGTGACCTTTTTTTATATAGCTGCAAGCAAATGTTAGCAGATTTCCACTGTTTTAGTTTAGGAGAGAGTGGGGTAGGGGAGGGATATTTGCAGATTTTTTTTCAATTAAAACGAAGTACCTATTCGTTAATTTATTCTGATTACTAAAATAATTGATTCGTACAAGTGATTCGACATTGATATCTTTTGTTTGGAAATGCGTGTGCAATATAACGATTCACAAAGCGCATTAAGTCCACATCCACCTAATAATTTATAATTTTTTGTGAATTTTCAGATTCGCTGGGGAACTCAAGAATTTTAATAAACTACTTTTAGATGTCTCAAATTAATCACAGTTTTTGTAAATTAAAGAAGAAATTTGAATAAAAAACATTGACATCAACTTTTTGTTTAATTTCTTGAAACCACATAGGTCAGCACCTATTTAAAATTTGAGTTGAAGCTGCTGTGTATTTACCTTATACCTATGTACCATTATAATTAAAAATCATGTAATCTATTTCTGCAACACTGGTCTGTTCATGCGGATGTGAACTTCAGAATCGTACTTAGAGAGAAATCAAAAATGGGTGGCTAACAATAGAATAATTTTGTTGCGTCGATAAGTAGAATGTTAGGATGCTGTCTGTCTGCCACACTGCCACGTATCTATAGTTTAAAATAAATATATGGTCTAACACGCTCGTTCGTTCTTCTTGTCGTTACGCAACTTCTAAGATATGCATCTAATTTATTTGATGTTAAGTTTAGTTAATAAACCTTGGCAGATAAAGCATTTTAGACTTGGTTTTCAGTTTACTAAATTATATTGTGGTTCTACCTACAATAGTTCACAGTAAAGCTCTGCATTCAGCATGAATTTTTGCCACATCTTCAACATTGATTGTCAACATTCAGCCAAATATTAATAAACTATACTTTAAACTTTACTTATATTCATTGGTGAACACCACAATTTTTTTGGAGTTTATCACATTCAGACAACAGACTTTGTTAAGGACTTTATTGTTGTGGGGAGAGTCCCATGCCCAGCAGTGGGACATAAAAAGGGTTGAAGGCAATAAGTTAACAATGACTTATGAGGTGTTAGTGTAAATTGGCCATTACTCTCACTGCCAGTTGACAGTATTGTAAGGAGACACCTGTTATAAAATGAAAAACTTTTAAATTTTTAACTTAATATTTATACCATTTTTACAATACAATCTATTCTACAGGTTTTAATGTTATGAATCTAGACAGAATATAGACTACCAGAAATGTTGATAGGACAAAGAAGACCACAAATATGTAAAATGTGTCCTCTGAGAACACATCAGTAAATGCTGGAATTTGGCCATACAACTCCTCCACCACACGCTGATTTCCTTTGCGGACCATCTTTACTTCTTTGTTTTCTTCTTTTCCAATTTGTTTATTATGGGTGAAGTTACCTTATCTTCTGGTGCTAAAGTTGATATATGCTTATTTAGCAGTTGGAGGATCTCTAAACAAGTCAAGTTGCCACTTTTTAGGGTAACTTTTTGTATTTTAGCAGTATCTGAAAAAAAAAGTATTACATAGTCTTAGTTTCAATCATTAGAATTTCACAACTAGAATTTAAAATTAAATAAATATGTGAAGAGAAATACTTACCAGCAATGGAGGGAACTAATGTGATGTCAATAGTGGGCTCACTTCGATCACACACAACTTCAGTTTTCAGTGCACAGTTTGGGTTTGTTAAGCTAATCTTCTGTGAACTTATGTAATGGAGGAAACTCCTGTAAAATAAACAGTAACTCATTGTTTTACTTTGGACAATACTTTTAGAATTTTTTTAATAACAAGAATTCCAGATAATGAGAATAATTTTAATGAACATTGTTTGACTTTACATAAGATTTCTTCAAATAACACTTTGTGATATTTGATTTGTGTATATCAAAAACTGTTTGTTATGATAGTAATCATAGTAGCTTTTATCATAATTAGTCCAGTTCTGACAAACAGTCATATTTCAATCTTAATTAAATTTATTATTTCTACCACACACAAACTGTTTTATTTTCTACATTAAGTATGTAAGTCGGTATTTAATTTTTGTAAGCATTAAAATTTTTAGTTTGAAGGCATTCATTAATGCAGACCATAATTTGAATGCAAACCTACACTTACAACACACAGAAGACCGTTTTAAGCTCTTGATTTCCCTCAATATAAAATTAGCTAAATTCCAAAAAAAAAGCAACAGTTGCAGACACTCCAGCTCTTTTAATATCAAAACAACCAAAAAAGACTCAACAAACCTTGTATGGGTAACGTTATCGCCAAAGGGATCGAATTTAACTGTTATCCTTTTCGCAGCTTTTAGATTTACAGCTTTTAGTTGTTTTCCGATTGCTGAAACAACACCCCCAGATCTCCTAACAGTACCACTGTAAGGGATAGACATAATTTTCTTTCCCTCACGATTTTAATGATGAAAGAAAAACAGCAGAGAAAGAAAAGTAGAAAAAAAAATGTTATAGTCACAGATATTATACAGAAGAGCAGCCAAGCTGAGCCAATAGACCACAACACACACCACAGACTAAGAAAGACAAAAGACCGACAGGCAGGTTCACTCAGACAATTTTTTGTCTATATTATTTTTACTTCTTTACTTTTTTTTTGTACAAAAAAGAACAAACATTTGACTTTGACGCTTGACATTAATGACATTTGTGATTTTGTAATCGCCGGCGGGATTGATAATAAATTATTATATTATAATGTATTATTTGATGATTATTATTAATTATTAACACTTAGTGTTATATAATAATACTCTTGGTTATTAACTTGGGAGTTCTAAATTCTACATCTACTACGTGATTTTATTTGCAATTTGCATATTAATGTAAAAGGTTTTGAATTATGCATTGTATTAGGTCGATTTTTTCTCATATTCGGCACATACCAAAAAGCCGTGTAGCCTTGCGATGCTCTACAGTGAATAGAACAAATAAATTCACACAAAACACTAGATTCTTCAGTACTACCGAAGATGAAACAGGTAATGTTTATTTTATTTACCATTTCCTCAGTTTAACCTATAAAAGTCCCTTTTTTTTGTTATTTATTAGTGTTTTACTATAGGTCAGGTATTGTTTAAGCATCTATAGTTTTCTTGAGGCCTAGGCCGTTCTTAATTTTCTGTTAACCATAATTCTAGGTAAATTACGTAGCAATTGAAACTCTAAAATGGATATAGAATAGGTCTTATAGTTTTACAAAACTACTCACAAAAACTAATTACCTATTTTTTATTATTCAACACAGACCATGTATAGTTATTAGTTAAACTGTTTTAGAAAATATTGTACAGGAGATATGCAAAGGCAATCCAGAACTGGAGAAAAAATTGCGAATATTAATGCTAGAAGTTGAAGTGATGCGTCAAGATGGCAGAGCAGCCCCAAGTTCATTAAAGAAGGACCAATGGGAACAACTATTAGAGCTGTCAAGTAGAAATCAGAGAAACCATTACCTATTATTTCTATTTAAAGTAGAAAAAGCAAAAGAAAACAGAAAAGTGAGTATTGAAATACCTATATAGAAAAGTGAGATTCTTAGGTATCTGCCTATTTAGCGAGTATGATACTGTATTTTTTTATTTTATTAATTCCACATACTTCATTGATTTGTAGTAAATACTAAATAGGGGAACAATTTGCTTATTAATTTAGATCAAGAAAGAAGCAAAGAAACAAGAATATGAAAATGCTCCACGACAGGAACATAGAGAGAATCCAGATGATTTATTGTATGGATTACAGTACCAGGCAATGTTTCTGCGAATTAGAGATGGATCAATCAATAATTTTGATAATTACAGGTACTTTTGTTTAATGTAACTTTGCTCATAATCTTTTAAAATTATAATTTGTTCTTAGCTTTAACTCATAACATCTATTTTACTGTCAGTCACATTCTTACTAATTTATCGCAGTTTATAAATTAACAAAATGAAGTCATTTTAAGAACTGTTGTGTGACATGCTTTATATGCATGTTAGTTTGTAAAAAAATATTACGCAGTTGTATCTCACATATATTATAAGGTTCTGTCTTTCTAATTTATAAGATCTCAAGTTATATTTTTTTTTTCAGAACACTCCGATCAATGAGATATGGATTACCATTGGTCCTTGACTGTTCCTATGAGGATAACATGGTGCGACGTGAAATAGTAAATGCTGCTGTGCAAGTCACTTTACTCTATGGAGACAACAGGATGCATCAAGATCCATTTAATATCCATTTGTGTAATGTAAATTCAAATGGATCTTTTATGAAACAACTACAGAAGAATATCCCTTTAATTGATGAACCATGGTGTCCATTAAATATTTATAGTGAAAGTTACTTAGATTTGTTTCCTAAAGAAAAATTAGTTTATCTAACGCCACATTGCCGTGAAGAACTTACAAATTTTGATTATGATGCTATCTATATAATTGGCTGTATGGTTGATAAGGTATATTTTACTCAGTAAAATATTATTTAATTTGTTTGTATTAATAAACTAATTATGTATTTTAGAAACACATTTGTGTCATAATTTTATATCCATGCAACACACCATCTTGTGCAGCAAAAAGTAGTGATGCCACTGTAAATTTTATGTATTAAAATTGGTTTCAGGTAAATAATGAACCTATTTCATTGGCTAAAGCCAAACGAGAGGGGCTCAGAATGGCTAAGTTACCACTAGACAGGTACATGGAGTGGGCTCCAGGATCAAAGAAAAGCTTAAATGTGAATCATATGGTTCCTATCTTGTTGGACTTACAGATGACTGGGGACTGGGGTTATGCATTGCGTCATGTTCCAAGACGTAAACTTATGAGCACAAAAATTGAAGCAATGAAAAAGAAATTGCAGAACAACCCTCAGTTGAAAAATGAAATAACTAAAAATTTTAGCAGGTATCGCAATATAATACCAAATATTATGAGAGAAAAACAATATAAATCTAAACAATCTTTATATGATGATGATAATATATAAGACATACTAATTTGTTTATAGTTTTATTTGTCATTTCTTAGTTGTATACAAGTAAACATTATTCTTACGATGATAATTCATTGAGAAAAGTGAAGTGATTCAAATAATAACATTTTAGAATAATTTTTGTACACGACCTAAAATATTTGAATATGAATATCCAAACTGTATAATTATGTATAAATTACATATAATTCAATTTTTTCAATGAACTCTATATCATTTAAATATGAACAATGAACCTATCAGCTAAACTATACTATAGTAAACTTTGCTATAAAATACCAAGAATAAAGATATTGCACATAAAATCTTTCTTCTCATGTACAATGTCTAAAATAACATCCACAATAATGAACAATCATTAAAACATATACACATAACTAACATTGTAAACCTATAAATTCCTACATATTTGTGGTGTTTGACAATGCTTACAGAAAACGAACAAAAGAATTACGACTGCAATTGATATTCTATTGCTATTTCAAAAGAAAGAAAAATCAGTCTAATTCACATAATGTATTGATGGGGCATGGCAGTGCAATCTAATGATCATGTAAACGTACGATTGATGCGCATAAAACACAGAATTAAAAATGTTATGGAAATTCTTTTATACTATTAACAAATAGAGTAGATTCGAAAATTCGTAATGGAACTACTTAATGTATTATCAGAATTCGTACTGTTCATTTACCTGCTTTTAAATATGTTTCCATTAATTATCTTAATCTACAATGATCACTAGATGGCACTGTAAGCTGCTTTATAAAATACATAGATATAAACATATGTAACAAACAACAAAAATTATTATGAAGTTTTGAAAATGCAATTTAAGTCAACTGACGCATATCTACGTCACCAGTAGGATTTTCAGAGCGTTGTTTGATAGTGGCTAATATTTCTTGTAGATTCGAAGGAAGGGCGATGTGATCCAGGGGGACAATCTGTGGCGGCGGTGGCGGCGTCATAGGTCTTGACGGCGAATAAGCTTCATCCTAAAGGATAAAAGCACATAAATTACTGAATTCCAAATAATGATAAATACAAAATAATAGTACATAAGTACTAAAAATTTGCTATAGGTGCTTTTAAATGAAGTCCACTGAAGTCTGAAATATTATATGGCTTTGCGTTGAGGTGACTGTCGAAAGACGAGTCAGTAATTAAGATAAAATTCATAATAGTATCCAGAGATTATGTGGTCGGTAAACTAAAATTAAGTAAGCAATGGACTACGTAAGCTCCTGATAAAAAAATTTAACGTAAAAAAACTTGTTCAGCCCTCTGTTTAGTGAATAGTGGCAATGTGACAAAACAATACCTCGCTAATAGAGGAATCCGCCTGCGTCATTTTTAGTATTTGTTGCTTCTGTTCTTCAATTTGTCGGTTGAGCTCCTCCATCTTGTTCCTAAGCACGTTGGCGGGCGGACCGCCGCTGTCGAGCGCGGTCGTGCTGGCGCCGCCTCCTCCGCTGCTGGACGAGCCGGGGCTGTACGCCTCGTCGTCCTCCGCGGATGCTATTATATTCACAGTAGGTATAGTATTAGACACTGGACGAAATTAGTCATTTATAGACTAATGCTATTATTATCAATTCATAACAGTCCCACAGTTGGGCACAGGCCGTCTCTTATAAATATAAGAAGAGTTTAGGCCATAGTCAACCGCGTTGGCCAAGTACGGGTTGGGCAAAGCCTCGTATAAATTCCGCGCGGTAGCCGCGCGAGCCAATGTCAGCTGACGTCTATTTCCCGCGCGCGGCAGTTAGCCAGAACAGTGAGACTATTCTGGATTTTTGTGTTGTATATGATGCCATAAGCGTAGTCATTTTCCTTTTCAAGTCAGGTAAAAGCAAATCTAAATGTAACTAAAAAAATAAGGTATAGATGAATCTTCAACAGAGTGTTCACTCTGCAGTACGGAAGTACACATGACTTTTTGGCATTAGTGTTGTGGGATTCATTTAATTCCATCCTACTTTCCGCAAAATAAACGTTTTATTAAAATGATTATAATATGGTCGTACGTACCAAGGGTAGCAGCAATTTTGTCCTTAACAGAAGAAGAGAGCGCTGGAGAAGAAAATGTGGCCGGAAGCGGCAGTGCGCGTCGCTTTGGGGACGCGGGCGGTGTGTAAGAGGCCTTGCCCACGCCCACTATTGGGGGAGTATAAGAACGTTTGCGGGATTCTCGAGCGACCTGGTCAACAATAACGGACAACTATAGTTCCTATCTAGTAATAGAACGTAAAAATAAAAACAAACGTTATAATAATATACACTGCATATCAAGAATACTGAGAACTGAAGTTTTACCTAATTATTTCTTTGTTTTGCTATCTCAATGTAGGTACTAAGAGTCTATGTACACAGCAAACTGCAATTATATTACTGGTAAACTTAATGATACATTAGGGAGATTAGTAGGTACATATTTTATTCAACAGAATTCATAGATATGACTGAAAATTTGAGCCATTGAGAGGTAAAGTAGTAGGTATTGTTTTAATTTGGAAAAGTAGAAATACAAAAAAATTACATATTTTACTCTGTAAATGAATTAGTGCTACTAGTCTCATTGGCATTCGTATACTGAAATAATAAAAAAAACTACATAATATGTAGTTAAATAATAATTTTACTAGCTACTAATGTTCATTTTACTTCAAGATTATGAAACATTTGTGGTATGTAGTATGTAGGTAGAAAAATTAAGTCAGCAAACTTAACACACTAAAACCCTTCATACGTTAATCTTAAAATGGTATGAATTATACTGCTATGCTATATGCTTTACTATGCGTAAGGAAAATTAAAACGAAATGAATAAAAATACATTTTATTTGAATATTAAAATTGCTAACTAAATATTTTAGGTAAAATGTGTTTTAAATAAAATACATGCAATTTATTTGTCAGTCTTCTAATTCAATACTATCATTTCTTTTTATTGAAGAAAACATACATCACAGACACAATATTTGTGTATATGAATAAAAATCAAGAGATGTTTCTCTAGCAAATTTTATTTACAAAGTCAATTACGATACAGTATGGTAAAACACATTTAGGACAAAACGTTCTACTATAATAGTTGCGTTCATAAAACTACTTAAAACTATAACATCTATTTCTATTAGAAAAACTGAAATATTTATTTCTCGTTCACATTCATATGTTTCAGTTTTTCTAATATTGAAAAGTAGGTGTTGAAATTTTAAATCATTTAATGAATATAACTACCATTTTTGTCCTAAAAGTGTGACGCGACGTATTCGCGTACATTACGCCGGGATGCGCGGCGTTAACTGACCTTTGCCGGGACAATATGTTTATGTAGGAGCGGGCGGCGCTTTTTTCTCTGTCTAATGATAATAGCAAGGAGCAGGTGGTTGCGCTGCTCCGGCAGCCCGGGCCCGTCCAGCGGCAGCAGCGCGCCGGCCAGCGCCGCGCTCGCCGCCAGCGGCACGATGTAGATGTCCTTCACCGTCGCCGTGCTCGTCACCTTCACTACGCCAAGTCTGGAATTCGGTTTCATTGCACACACATACACTTCTTATTGTTTATTAGATACTACTCTATGATTGGTTGAACTGAAAACTCTAGAAATTTTTTTGTTAATCTAATACATTAAGATAGTTTTTCACAATAGTTGCGTAATTAATCATAAATCTGTTTAAGACGTTTAAGTCTATCAGTCTATAATAAAAGAGTTCAATGACTCATGTGCTTAGTCAAATTTAAAAAAACATTAAACAAACTTAAGCATACTACATAGAACGTCGTGATAAGAAAGCCTGGGATTGATCTAATCAGGTTAGACTGGGGTGTATGGGCTGCAATGACTATGTAGTATAAAATCCAAGTGTATTATTTTGCAAATATATTGGCTATAGGATAGATAGAATCCATAATTGATTCAATGTAAGCTAAATAGTATCTATGATTTTGTCTAAGGTCTAGTCTATACATTACAAACCTGTTCCGACTACTGAGATAGCTGTACAGCGCTATATATTGCATCATTTCTTCATCGTTGGCGGCTTGTAATCTCATAACGACTATGTCCTTGTTACTAGCTCTTTTCATGTTTTTAATGTAGTCCCATACTGTGTCTGGATTTATTCTTCCTACAATGTCTAATTCTGTACTGAGATCATCTTCTAAATCAGTAGCATTCCCAGACACCTGTTCACAAGAGTTAATATTATATTAAACACAAGTTTCATTATTTTAATAGGTACAATTGTAAAATAAACATAGCTTACTTCATGCGCCGCAACATAAAATCTCGCTACATCAACCATATTAATGCAGCCATTCCAAACTGTTGCAGCAGCATTTTCC
>DWAV01001029.1:0-15077 GCA_018231305.1 Noctuana lactifera
GCTTTTTCTTGCCGAATGCAGATTTTTAAACGTATTTTTATACTAAATTAATAATTGTGTTTATAAATATTCGAAAATTATTTTTTACTTCTTAGTTCAGCTTGATATTTAATCGTAATCTTTCTTTCTTCATGAAAATTTTAATCGTAAAATAAGGATCTTCCAAGGTTAAAAGATTCTCAATCATCTCAATACATGATGAATGAAACAGTGATATATAGGTTTTTCAGCACTGAGATACAAAACGGTCAAAACCAGTAAGTAAGTAAGGTAAGTACCTACAACAAAATACATCGCCTCAGTAAAACATTTTTATGAATAACCCCTTTTTCGCGCAACGCGCTTCGGGCGGTTCCGACCTCAAATTTATATTTCGTTATAGAAAATATCATCCAGCGCCATCTTAGATATGCCACTAAATTATAGGAGCAACGTTGCCCTATTCGTTTATTCGGAGGGCTTAAGGGTTAACTTATGGGATAACTTAAGGGACACATTCAACTTATGATACGGCTGTCCACGTAAAATGTACATATTTGTTATTTTATCCCTAAAATAAACTAGCGAATAAAGTCAAGTCTTCTATTGGTTTTCAAGGAACGATAACATATTACAGTTAAGAAAATAACATGCTATTTAATACATCTATAATTTATAATGTTACGATATAGACTGTGTGACGAAATAAATGTTATTTCTTTGTTCTTATATACTCTACCTGTGATTCATCAACTGTCCTCAACAATCATCAACATCACTGTCCCACTGTTGGGCACTGGTATGACAAGCATTGTGCACCGCGATATAATCTAAAATCTTAAAATAATTGTTTCCATGAAATAGAGCTCAACATTGATAACCAAAATAATATCATGCAAATTTATATTGTAGGTAATGTTCACACAAATTATTTAAATTCGCCATTAATTAGTCAAAACTAGTAGCGTTTGGAGTTATGCAAATACGCCTATTCGATATAATTATTATTTATATAAACAAATCTCTAACGGAGTTTTAGGACTAGATACATACTAAATTTAGTGAATTCTCGAAATGTAAACTTATGTCCCGATGTCAAAAGTGTTCGAGCAATGTACGAGTATGTTACAAGTGTTAGCATATTATGGCGTCGAGACGGTGTCTTTTATAGTGAGCCTCATTCTTAAGCTCGGATGGATGAAATACTATGACAGTTGCAATTCAATGGCACACCATCAGAAAACCATGGACAATTTTGAATTAGTAGATTAACAAAACTGTTAAAATTTACAATTAAGATGTCAATTATAGACCATTATGGTTCCATCATGACACAATTGCGATAGCAGACTAGAGGGCCGGGATTAGCTTTAGGATACTTTTATCCCGTCGTCGCGAGCAGAGGCGTGTATTACCTAACTAACGCTTTCAGGTTGAAGTTGATTGTCTTTTTTTTTAAAATTCACGAACATCATCATCCATTAGGTACGGTCTTTCCTGTATCCCGAAAATAATCGCTAAGGTTGCCAGTTAAACAGAATAAGGCAGGGACATTTCTAAATAGAGCAGATTTGCTAATTGTGTCTTCTTTATACAGTCTTAAAGAGCATTTCTCAGCCACAGCTACAAGAGATAACGAGCGGTTAGCCATTGTCTCCCTTTCCACAACGGCTGAATCTCTGACAGTACCGCGGAACGCCTTACAAACCGAGCTCGTTGTAAATAATGACTGGAAGTTGCAGCGCCATCTTAGTGTTATGTGTTGTTTGTAGTCGTACTGAACCGTAACTTTCTAAAGTTACACAACTTCTTTATCCGTAGTCTGATCAAGTTTAGATACTTGACGAACTTAAATATTTATATTCGTTGATTTATCTATAAATAAATAATAACTAAATCCATTCCACGTACTTGAAATATTCAGTTCATTATGTGCGTAAAATTTGTATTTCACACGTACAATAAGCGCATTACAAGTTATGAGGCCAATTGTGAGCATTATTCAAATTTATTCAACAGCTACTTAGTTTAGTACCTAAACATTGTAGGCGAACTGATATTCAGTTTCAGAAAATATAATTACAGTGAAGTAGGTAAATAAATAGAATTATATTATTAGAGTTTAAATTGGTATACCAATTTTCAGTACAAAATGCAGGTGTAGTTAGCTGCAATTTTAGTATCAATTGTCAGATTACCAGCTTAAAACTAGGTTGAGTCTAATCTTCTTAGTGGCGTATAGAAACAAGAGTAATATAATTAAGTCCTGAGAGGTCTGACATACTGCGCCTTTAAAAATACTTAAAAACCTCATAATCAAAGGATAAAATGAAGTTCGGTCTTAGTTATCCAGGGTTTTATAATAAAAAACCAAAAATGTTAAAGATAGCTGATTTGGAGTGCTGAAACAATAATTTTTAAGCACTGATATTTTATATTCATTAAAATCATTAGGTAATAATCCTTTATTGTCCAACGGCTGGATTTCTCCTCTATAGATAACAAGAATGATTTTAGGCCGTAGTTCACCAAGCTGACCAAGTTTGGTTGCTGGTTTTGCATTCCTGCTTAATATAATACGTTAAACTTTCTGAAGACGGCAAAAAGGCAAAAACATATTAGGTATGACAATGTATCAGCCAAGTTCTCAAAGAAAATAAGCGACAGGCCGGTCGTATATTACAATAAGTTATATCACATACAATAGCGGTGTAACGCTGTAATTGACATTCCAGAGGCGTCTATTTGAGCAGCACGATAACAGATGGCGACACATTTAGGTAATTCACGTTTAGCTTGTCAAGGTCTTGGGTACACACATGGATTCAACCCTGAAGCGTGACATACATATCATAAATTATAACATAGGAGTACGTTCCTTCGCAATCAAAATCCATTCCAGTGACATTTTTATGTCGGGAATACCAGCTGTTACTTGCAATCTGATGAAAGCCGAGTTAACGTAATGTAATGCCTTCAACCCTTTATATGTCCTACTGCTGGGCACGGGTCTCTCCCCACAACCGGGGAAGGCCTGGAGCATACTCCACCACGCTGCTCCAATGCGGATTACGTAACGTAATACTTACCCACAATAACAACATGTTGTATTTTTCAACAAAATCGTTTAAAATTCGCTTGTCCTTGCTGTTAACTAAACCAAAGATAACAATTTGCTATTGAATGTAGACCATCCATTTTGTTATTTCTTATTATTTTTACTTTTCGTATTAATCTACTTTTTCTCCACTTTCATTTTCTTAAGCTCCTCATCGCAAGGTTGTCTGGAAGAAATCCCTTAAGCGATAAGACCGCTTTTGTGTTGTTTGTTTTGTATATGTCTTTTCTGTCAAGTACACATTTATGGTGCAAAATAAAAAGTTTATTATTATATGATTCTACTTTGCCATTCATCAAAAATTGCTGAAACAAACATTTCCTTGCAGCGTGGGTGAAGTTGCTATACACAATTTGAGGGACCCTTCTACAAACAAAATATTAAAATATTCCGCTTTGCATGAGAGCTACGTATCAATAATAGTAGAGTGCGCAAAAATAAAACATCTCCCGCGAACTCTAGTACAACGAATGCTAAGCAAAGCTCGGTAAAGCTAAGTGGGTCAGGTTTGAATTATGTATTTACTAAAATAAACGTATCGATTAGTTTCTGGATCATAATGAATTTAGATCTTTGATTTTATAGACCTCATACAACCTGCCTGTAAGTTAACTCAACGTGATTCGAGAGAAGCAGACGCTATTAATTATATAGTCCAAGTAATGGAGAGTTTTAAAAATGTAAACTTATGTCTAAGCCATACGACATGTTACAATTAGGTGTAGATCCCGAAGGCTATTACACAAAATAATTTCGAGTTTCTTAGATATTATTACACAAATTGTGATAAAGATGAAAATGTTAATATCTATTATCTAATTCGACCGTCGTCAAACCTAGCTGAATTGGCGTATTAAATTTAACGTGCGCTGAGAAATAAAACAGTAATACTCTGGAACGTACAATAGTGAATTATTGTAGTTAAATATCTCGAGACCTGTTTTATAGCTTCATTAACAAGAATTACTTTCTATTCGACTTTACATGCAAAAGTAATTTGTAACTGGCTGCTAAGGATAAATAATTACCGAATGAGTCACAAGAAAGGAAAATTAAATTAAAGTGAGCGCTTTCAAAGCTACAAATTATTATGGATTCAGAATTACCTAATTTACTCAATCAAATCATTACATCAGATTTATAGACAGTGTTTATATTTTCTTTCATTTAATATTCTTTCCTCCCCAAACATGAGAGGCGAAATCTAAAAGTGGGACAATAGTCGATTTATGGTGATGATTAGTGATTACATAAAAATAATAATCGATCGAATTGAGAACCTTCTATCACGATAAAAACAAAAACAACTTTTCTACAATAGTTTGTGTCCCGTTGTATTGGAGATGAGTACGGAGTGAAGAAGAGTAATTAACTATAGTTAGTATAGCTCTTAACATTACAATAATGCAATGAAATGTGGGTTAGAATATACATACATACATATCAGAAGAAACTGAAAGGACAAGACAAGAATTATAATTAGAATTTTATGTAATGCAAAAAAAATACGAGTATATAGGTATGAAACGCAGTTACGTAAGTAACCCCCACATTGGTTGCAATAATTTGGTCTCAGTATCCTAAAGTAAATCGTGTAAAAGCCTACAACCCACAATACGTTCAACCGCGTAGGTGTCGCTTTAATCGCCCGACAGGATTTGTCGACGATGTAGTGTTGTACACTTGTCCCATAAATCATAATAAATATTGTATAGGATTATTTAAACAACGTTAATGCAAGCAGCAAGCCCACGGCCCACCACGTAGATCTCGTTTTGAAATCAAATTGATGTTGGGCTGATCTATAAATTAAGTTTGTATTCATTATAACAACTGTAACTCATATTGTAAACCTTTTAGAGTTATTGAAAGAAACTTATCGAGTGGACAGAATTAATAAGAATTGATTAAAATACATAATATATATATATTTGTTTTCTAATTAAAAGTGTGAATTAAAGACTTAAATCACATTTGGAAAAAGTCAGTTTTTAATGTTTATTATTAAACATTAAAGACACTTCTTATATGTTCATTATTTCAATTGTTCGGCTGAAGAACAACTAATTTATAACAGGTAAGAGTAGGTTAATGTTAATTAATCTACTAATATTAATTAACCATTTACGTATCCGTTATCTAATCGAATTACGAATAGATGGCTAAATGCAGACATTTTCCCACGACATGTACGAATACCTATGAGTTGGATGGATAGGATGCAACGTGATCCAGTTCGTATCGGCACACGGTAGCGGTACATTTTGTACCATAATTCACGTACACCGGCCACTATATAATTATATTAAGCTAGCTTAGGTAGAACCGAGAATTCGTCGGACTCAAATGGGTAAAGTGTATGAGAAGGTAAATAAGTAATTTTGGTCGGCAATTAACATTTTTGTTCTCTGTAGCTAGGTAGCAAGGTACCAGGACGATGTGATTCCGTGTAAGATCCATATTTGGGAGCTGTATAAGTTAAAAGTCTGTTTGGAAACAGTCTGTTTAGAACAACAGATCCTAGCAAAGTAATCGGTAATGATGACTTAGCTCGACTTAGCATTATAAGTTTGCTAATGCACTGATTAGCACTAACTCAATCACTACTAAGAATGTAATATATCTCCTGAGAATATAAATTAGGATTTTTAATAGCTGCCACAATCACGAACAAACCGTTAGACTTCTATTTTATAGGGTAAGCGGCTTTGCGCTGTTCGCCCGATGTCCGATAAAACAAATGACCGACTGATCTGAAATAAAATACGGACCTAATGGCTTTTAAATGAATCAGGGCTAGATTTTGGATTTTTGCCAAAGCTACATTTTTTTTATTGTTATGCGTCGCTCTGGCCGTGTCGCAGCGAAAAAATGTAATGCAAGAGTAACGAAATAGCGAATTAAGGTCAACCAATTTTTATCCTATGTCTGAAAAAGTTTTGAAGATATTTTCTATTCGAATCTTTTATTTTTACAAATTTTTCAATTATTAAACTCCTTTAGGATAAACTAAAAAGGTTATCCCATTTGATTCCTATTGTATTGTGATGCCATAACCTACAATTTGCTTGACAAGTGACATATAATACCTACGCGAGTTTATCACATCCATTGTGCCTAGACGTATCTTAATTTATGTAGCAAAACATTATAAATAATTCATACAATAGGCCTAAATACATAATGGTGTCAAATGTTATAATTTAGAGTCCTCCCACGCGTTTATCTGCTATTAAATGTAACGAACACAGTAGGTATACCTACTCGTATTCAGGAATTGTAACATAGTCTAACATAGATGTTTTTTGTAAGGTTGTGAAAACGGTGGATTTATGATAACGGTAACGGTTAATTATGACAACAAAACAGATTTTAGTTCGTATCTACACGATAACATGAAATAAAAGAAGACTGTCTAGTGTTTGTAACGTATATTACATGTCATGTTATTCAAATTCAAATGAGTTATTCAAAAGTGACGTCAAAAACCCACGATACTTGAGGCTCGGCTAGATAGGTGAAAGATGCAACCTCCCAGGGAAGTACGAATACTACCGCGACATCCCTTGATTTTTCGTGATATAAATACATAGATACCGGACGATATTTTAGATGTGGGGCGACCATCTTGGCGCTCAGGAGTAGCGACACTTCGGTACAGAAGCTCAGGTAAAACGTCTAAACTGTATGACGTTGAATATAAATATTAAATATGGATTGCAGAAATCACTTAACAACTCAGCTCGTTTGCTACTTCTTTCCTATAAAAAAGTCTTTTGATGCAGTTTTAAACGTAATAAAGGCCGGTATCTATTGAAAATAACTATTTCTATGAACGGCACGTGGTTAATTAATGGCAGATTTAATTATCGTGACTGCAGCAGACCGCGGTGTCCGGGCGGGGAGCGATTGGAACATAAATCAAGGGAGCACTGTGTGCAGTAGCGTTCAGTGAGGGTACCTCGAGAGCCTTATGAATAAGCTTTGCTAATTTTTAATACAAGTTTTAAATTACAGCAGTTTTTACATAAAGACATACACATGAATGTTGACCTATTATTTATGTTTAACATATTTTATAAGTATTATTTTTTAGCTTAGTAAAATTCGAAATACATTATTTTTAATTTATAGGTAAGAAATAACGACCATTCACCTTACGTGCTATGTGTTTTTTTTAACTTTTAATGAGTTGCAATCAAGTTTTTCATAATCACTCAATGACCGATGAGATAGGATCCTCATACTTGAAGGAACCCGTGACAAACTCACCTTTCTCTTGAAAGAAATAGATTGCTTCACGTAATTATAATTGTGGTTGTGCCTTCTGACAAAGTATATACTCTGACAAAGTATATATAAGTAGTTACTCTTAAATATTGATTTAATCTAATATTAAGGTATCTCTGAAGCATAATAAATAGTCTTAAGGCCAACGTTTTGCGTGACCAGCGTGGAAAATAGCGTCGTAATGCTTTTTTTTAAATTTTTTTTTTGTATAATCACATCATCCTTAGATATATTATTTAAAAATAGGGCAGAGACGGATTGTAAACCATTACCTAACAATTGTTCTAATGATAATATTTTAATAAGGCTTATGTATACTTACATATTTTGCTGCAGTTTCGATATGCTGAGTTACTGTATTTACACATTACTTTAGTAGCCTTTGCAAATCAAAAATTCCTGTTTACTTAACTATAAAAAATTTAACTTTAAGCCAGTGAGCTCTCAGACTATAGGGCATTCGATTGTGCAATCGATTGTGACCGCTCGTGTTATTCGTGATCAACCCATTTTTAAACGGAATGCAACCCGAACAATGGGACCAGTCCACTATTACATTTAATTGAAGTCGAATCCGAATTAAAATTTCATACCCATTTCCAACTTCAAAATATGAGCATGATGTGCCATTACTTTACTTTAAAAATATACTGGCTTATGAAAAACTGTGTAAATTATTGTTTTTATATTTTTTCCATTCTTTGCAATTTTAACTGTTTCTTTAGTTATTTGATTTATTTTCAGAAAGAATGATAACAGTTTACTTACTAAAATATGTCTTCGAATTTTTATTGCTACTTATTTAAAAACAAAGATAATCGTAGATTACGTAAACATACAAACTTACTGACTGACACAAAACTCTAGGTTTCTACACTGCGTTTATACACGCAGCAGCATTCAATGACATATTTAGCTGGCTAAGTCACAATTTATATGACAAACACACCTAAACTATGAGACATGCGGCCATATAAAACTCACGGTTGTCTACCTCAAATCTAGATACACGCGAGTGCACCTGAACCGTTTTCTAGGCTACCAGTTTTATGTCGTTAGGCCAGGTCGCTATCGTCACGTACATCGGGGCTCGGCAAACATAGCCACCACTGTAACGGTTACACAAAATATGTGCTTGTAGCCTTAATTGTAATATGGCTTTCAATACCTCTACGTTACCGTAAGTTCCTTATAGTTGAACGCTTAAACATTTACGCAACTAGCGCTGCTTTCTCGGGATTAATAAAGAAAAAAGTGAAATAAAATCTGCTTGCGATCAGCAGCGGATTATCACTAAAGAAAACTAAGCACGTGGCTTGTACGGCCGTAAAGTTATACGAGGGGCGTAAAAAGTTTAAAAAAAAAGTTTTTTTTTTTATTAATTACTTATAATATGTATGACAAAATAATAAAATAATTAAGTATATTTATACTTTTAAAAACAATAAAACTATGAAATTAAATCATTTTTTTATTTACGTTACTTATTCTGTAATCTCATGCCTTTTTTTCCTTTTGTAAAAGAACGTACCTACTAAGTAGGTTACTAAAACATTTAAAACTATTTTATTAAAAAATTAAATATTAAACTTTTTTTTAAATCATTACTTATATGAAAATATAATTTCATATTTAAGTATTTTAATTGTAGTAAATGAAAATAAAGTTCCCATAGTTCTGAGGATTTGTGGCGCCATCTCTTTTTACATTAACACAACGTCACAGATAACAGTGACATCTAACGTCTACATAGTGTAGCTTTAGCTCTTGAAGCACGCAAATGTATCACATACCAGTGTGATAATAAGTTGTAACAGTGACTGCTTTGAATATTTCACAAAAAGCGTGATAGATGGCAGTGTTTTTATACGTGGTCTTAGTGCAGAAGCTATACATTGTTATTCAATTTAATTACAAATACATAAATTAATAAAGTATTATAAATCAAGCAAGGTATTACCCCGTATGACGCCCGACACCATGAGATACTCAGTCAACATCTCAGCTCTTAAAAACAACGGTGACAATCCTTTACCCTTAATATCCACCCACTCCAAGTGTAGTTAATGCTATTAGTATTCTACTCGTACTTGTAAAACTCTCTTACTACTTTAATTTTATTATTTGTTAGTCTTTTTTCATCAGAATATTTATTTAGAATGTATCAAGTGGTGCGTATTCAAGCATCGAAAAGGAAACCCAATACTTACGGAAGCCCCTACAAAGTTAAATGACCTGAGTAATGACATTCTAGTACAAGATAGAACATTCCGTACAAATTCGAACTTGGCGGACAAATTCTGCTGAAAATTTCTTAATTTTCTGAAATGTTTTTTACACAGGATACTTATATAAATAAATACCTACCTAAAATATAAAACAATATATAAATAGCTACAGAATGTTCTTGCACAATTTATGTAGGCATTTATTTATTTCATGCTGCTTTTGAGAAATCGCTGTAGAAATATCTTTGGGCCTGATTTGTGCTAGTTATAATATAGTTCGTTACATGTAACTTTACCACTGTCACGTCAAGCCGCCGGTACGTTGTATGTATTCGTAAATCGTAAGTACTAAGGTAAAGTAGTGATAACTAGGTCACTTTATTGAGTAAGACGTACCTACATATTAACATCATTATGTTATAAAAGTAGGCGGTGCATATAATTATTATAGTGATAATGGAAGTTCAACTCATTATTTAAAAATTATGGTTACTCTATAATGTAGAGTCGAATACCTACTAAATAATAAAAAAATAACATGCGTTTAAATTTCTACTACATTCATTTAATAATATATTATGTTAAATATCAAGATACGGATGATTTGTCATACAATTATAACAATAATATATGAGTACGACAAAACCAAGGTAACAACAGCTCTTATCTTTTATTGCTCTACAAAATCTATACTTACCTACCAAGTTACAAACAAAACAATTTCTATTTACATATTACAAATCATCCATGTAGTAGGTATTCCGCAAAAACCTGTTGCGAAATAAAGCTTCGTTTGTTATTGTTTAATCAAAATACCTACTACAGTTCAATTGATGGTTTCTTAAATGAAAGAGCGAGATAAGAATAAGGATCCAAATGTTTCGGTATTTATCGATATTTCAAATTATAATTGTCTGTTATGTGCATCAGTTTAACATCCATACATTAATCAGGATAAGCCGCCGCTTTGGAACTCATAAGTTAGTAGGACAGCCTTCATGGCACACGCGTCCATGCACCCAGTGATAGTTAAACTCACATACAATAATAAAAGACAAGTGCGACACACTTTTACAGATATCAGTGTAACTAATATTGTTATTGGTATCAAATATAAATTGGTTCATAATAATTTAAAATATTTAGTTAGAAATTTAAGCGGCTTTAATTAAAAATGAACACTAAATATGGATCGACGAACGTAAACGATACTGTAACGGAAAATGAAAATGAAGAAAACGTCCCACCTGAAATTGAATTAAGGTAATCTTCGATTATTTAAGAGTCAGTATAGCACCGTTGTGGGCAAGGCGCAATTTACTATTTATCCAATTTAAGACACACGATCACAAATTGGAGCACAAAATGAAAATTGTCGTTCTTGTTAAAGGAAAGATGGTCGCTTCCTATTCTTAGTCATTGGTCCCCTTCAATGAGATTTAATCGTTTTTTGATCGTCTCAAAATATTATCTATACTCCTGATATTTAATATTTACGTATGTAGATATACTATTAATTTATTTGTCACAACGCAAGACCTCTATCACAATCTCTTTTAGGATTTATTAGATACTATGTTTCGTTTAATTCCTTCCACTTAAACTATGAAAATATCTAAGCTCTGCATTTTTAGATATGGATGCAATATCGTTTTAAAATCACGCTTAAATTTCTTTGGGTTCTTTATAAAGTTCAATACCACGGCAACCTTAAAAGTGTAGGCTAAACCTTATGGTATAAGATTACTTAATAAGTAGGTGGAAAATACTGGTTTTGTATAATTCTCTTAAATATTATTATGCCTATAAGCTTTAATAAATCCATGTCATTTATCTTCATGCTTAGTTCGAGCTATCATCTAATACTTTACCATGTTGTTTCACAATCTCGGAGTTTTCCTGTCGCAATAAAATTTACGAATATAACAATAAATTAACGATTTATGAATACAAAATTTATAAATATTTATGAATTGAACAAGATTGGTATCTTAACTAAGCATCTCATGTAGGTACTTAATTATAAAATAACAAACCTTCATTTTTGGTAACTTCGATTAGTTAGATTAGAGAAGGTACCTAACGATACAGCTGAATCAATTGTTAGTAAATTTAATTATGATCCGAGCACCATTTTTGTTAAACTATGTATGTATTTTTTACATTTTAATACATAAGTGTATATAATATTTTAATATTAAACACTTGTTTTTAAAGTGCTTCCAATAAGGGCACGCATATCTATAAGTATTCATGGAACTGCAACTTTGTAACCGATAAAATAATTATGCTTCACCATTTAAATATAATTTTTTATACCAACACAATTCATAAGTAAATAATATTGGTCCCTTAAATTTCCAGCATACCGTGCAAGCGGCAACGATGGTGGCGCATGAATGGTGTCAACCAGAATTTTCTGTACGGCTTAGGACACATGTACAACGACTTGTGCGCAGCCATGTGGTTCTCATACATGATGTTGTTCTTCCAAGCTGTCCTGCACATGAGAGCTGCCGTTGCCGGTGCTATGTTGCTGTTAGGTGACTATACTTTTTTTTAACTAAGCCTAGTAAACAGGTAGACTGACCACTTGCTGGTAAGCAGTCACCGTTAGCTATCTATGAACATGGGCAACGCTAGAGTGACCAATTGACCAAATGACCAACATATAGATACAACTTACAAGGCAATATGCAGTCGATAGTATCCTAAAAACTTCTCTTATTATTTGTTCGTCGTACACATGTTTAATGAACCAACAGTTAGTTAACAACTTACAGTCTCCGTTTTATAAGGCGATAAGATAAGATGCATTATAATATGTACCTACTGTACATATGTATAAATTGATATGCTTGGTGGCTGTTAAGAAACTGTAAGAACTGACCAGCTGTTCAACCTTCGAATGAGGCATGAACGCGAGAGTTTGATTTTCAGCTAGTCAAGTAGGAACTTTGAGATAATGTTATATAAGTCTTATTAGTCATCAACAGATTTCACTGCTGAGCACGCGTCTCTTAGATATGAGAGTTAGGGTTAATTGGTAAATTTTAGTCAATGGTTAACAATATATTGTTTTCCAATGTTTTTAAACAAACCCTAGTAAACATGCCTAAGTATATTTTTAGATTGTTCATGTAGCTTTTGACCAGACGAGCAATGTTATCCTCTGCCGGTTAAGCACGACTAATTGAGGACTTCCGGGGTCGCGGGCGGCAAGAATCCCACTCGAACCGTTCAGTCATTAGCCCCGGGCCGGTGACGACACGGTGCATGTAGCCACACGCCGTGTTGTAAGTAAGGGAAGACGACTGAGTCATTGAAACATGACTGAAGCCGAGTCCGAGTCCTCCTTCTGTTCCTACTGCGTTGAGACAGGCTAAGCAAGTATGGGTAATATTTGCAGTTGAACCACGTAAAATGTTTTCTTATTATGTTTCAGGTCAAGTTGTAGACGCACTGGCTACACCTCTTGTAGGCGTTTTTGCTGATAAATACAGTACTAAAAAAATATGGCACTTAACAGGTACTTCGGTCTAATTCTTAATTTAACGTTTTAGGTTTAAGAACAGAAAGAATCCTAGAACAGAATTTTCTGAAACACCGGGAATCAAACCAAGTAACTTCGAATGGATGATAACGATAACCATTACAAATACCTATAGGGAATACTTATGTGTATATATTTTACTTCATACCTAACTGACGCGTATTTTTCTACGCAGCGATCCTCGATCACCTTTTATCGCTTTATACGGGAACTAAAGACATCTGTTTCCTCTACGTGAAGTTCATAAAATTTTAATGTACCTAAACGATAAGAGTTCATTCAAACGCAAATCGTTACGATTACTTACCGAAAACGGATATCCGGTATTTTCTCGATTACGTCTAAAATTCTGTAGTTTTATTAGAAGTTTAAAATGTAGGTACACTTTACCGCTAGAACCCCACAGCCACAGTGCCCCTGAATATTTAAAACATTATTTTGAATTTATTATGACGTCAATTTTATTTCCTGCCTGGTTTTTTTTCGTAAGTTTGGAATGTTCCTCCTTTGACAACCCACCTGCAACTTGTATCAATAATCCAGGCCACACATACACATGTTACAGTTTGGGTAATTCATTCAGTTAAGTTCATAAACAGTCTTGTGTTAAAGAACCTAAATCAGACAGATTTGTTGATCCTGTTTTTTTACTTCTAGGCAGTCTGATCGTCACGTGCACATTTCCTCTGCTATTTATACGCTGCTGGTCTTGCTGGGTGTCCGATGACGCGGTCTACCTCACGTGGTGGATGCCCTTTTACTACGCCATTCTCATAGTCTTCTTCCAAATAGGATGGGCCATAGTACAAATATCGCATCTCGCTATGATACCAGTCATAACCGATAACCTGCAGATTCGAGCAGAGCTAACTTCTATCAGGTAATACCTATGATGTTGTTTAAGTTCGTTGAAAGTACAATAAATTTAAACTTCGGTTTTGGCCCTTTTAAGAAAGGTTTAATAACTAAGTATTTATTGCTCAAAGAATCTGGAGAATACACCTGTTAACATCTGTACCTAGTCATTGAAACATCGTTATCTGTTTTAGATACATGGCGTCTGTGATATCAAGCCTCATGGTCTATTTTATCACCTGGACTGTTTTAAGGGCAACAAACTACAGTACATTTATTGGACCCGCAGATGACTACAAATTTAGGGTAGGTATCTAAACCTACACTTTCTTTTTTCACCAATCGGGTAACCCGCACATGGCTATGGCGCGGTGGTATATAGCCTAGACCTAAAAAAGAATCACAAGTATTATTTTTATCAAGTTTTGTCATTATTCTTGTAATACTTTAGTAAATCCGTAATAATTTTCAGGACGTATCACTGATCATTTCATCAATTGGAGTTGTTGCATTTGTAATGTTTCACATATTTTTCAAACTGAATCCATTGAAGGATCAAAAAGCAGTAGCCAGAGCAGCATGTAATGGATCAGCCGAGGCTAACGAAAGTGTACCTTTAAAGCTAACAGCCAGATCTAAGATAATGTACTTTCTGCAGATGCCATTATTATATCAGACCAGTATGCTGTAAGTATAAATATTGTTATTTTTTATTTAACGCCACCCAAATAAAAATAAAAAGGATTTTTTGATGATTGATTCTAATAGGTAACTCAAACTTGGATGGTGCCCTTACAGAACATCTACCATCGATACAATAAAACAATTACTTAACCAACTACATACAAGGTCATTATCCATAACATTTCTAGACATATTATGTAAATATTATTATTAAATTTTTTTGGTAAATAGGTACCTAGGTAGACTTAGCAGACTAAAATAAAATAAATAAAATCCTATTTGTATTAGGTACATATAATATGTAACTATTGATCAATGAATTTATTAATTTACATAAAGCAATAGGTAGATACTCATACATAAGTAGGGT
>DWAV01001030.1:0-15076 GCA_018231305.1 Noctuana lactifera
AAAATTATTTTAGTGTAAGATAGTCCATTTATCGAGGAAGGCTATATAGGCTATCAAGCGTTACGTTGCAATTCTTACACGCGGGGCACAGCGAGTGTGAAATATAAAAATTATACTGTATGGAATTTGCAAGAGAAGATGGTTTATTACAGGAAATAAATTCATATAATAATAAATCTTAACAAAATAAATTCGTATTTCTTAATAAGAGTGTCATTGCTCTTTATTTAAAAGATCTATACTTATAAACAGCTTAATCTAGTAGGTACAAAAGATACCTAGAGTTGATAAACCTATAAGTGCGTAGTTTGGGAACCGCTAGCCTAAAGTGTAAAAGAATAATGAAGAATTTGAAATCAAAATTAAAAATTACATAAAATTGTATTGCAACAACAGATTTAGGTTAACCCCTAATTTGTGCCGCGTTATCTAACTTGAAATTCTGCTGCAGTACGTCTAAGCTGAGATGTATAAGAGCAGTATTTATGTTTATCGTTTGGAAATGCTTACTCAGTTCGACTTAGCAGGCGAGGACGTCTTGAAGTAGCATTTCGATATCGCCGCCGGGAATGTATCTGTAGGAAAATCGTTCCACAACTTAAGTATTTTAACTTTAGAAAATAATATCTTTAACATGTAAAAAATAAGCTTTCTATCTATAGCTTTATACATAATTAGAAAGCTCTGGTTGCCTCCATCCATTTATAGTCAACTTCAAAGGGCCCGCGTCCGGACAAGCGTTCATACGTCAACCACTTACGTACTTTCAGCGGCTTTTGCAGATTATGAATGAAAACATTACTGATAGTTAAGAATTTCTTTATCGAGTGATAGACCAAATTCTATAAAGTCCCGTGATACATAGGTAGTTAATAATAAATATTTTTAATTTCTCGAAAGATGGTGACATGACGTTAACTTATTGTAGAAAGTCTAACGAAGTCTTATCTTTAAATTATTTGGGCTAATGATTGTCACACATTACAATTACTTTTTTGTATATTTGCACAAATGAGTGTGATTCGTATGAGTTTAAAAGAAAACAAAACGAATACACTCTAAGAAAAATCTAATAATTAATTATACGACATAATAAAATATTAGTTTTATTCTTATACCTATTTAAAATTCTGCTAAACGTTCGATTAATCCAATTAAAACACCTACCAGACGCTCACAGGTATATTGAACTCCGCTTTTCTAAAATTATCCTACATATTTTACAAAACTTTGTCCAGGTTTATAAAATATGTAGGCAGGCAAATAGGCAGACGGGCAATCTGATGGTAAGTTGTCACCGTCGCCTTTGAAAATGAGCAACAATTGAGGAGTCATCAAAGCGTTGCCGACCGTTAAGGAGTGCTCTTTTAACGCCTTTTTTAAGAACCCCAGGGCATAGTCTGCCCAGAATGTCTTTGCAAAAAGATCGATCCACACCCTACAAAAGTAGGTACATGGCAGAAATGAAAATCTGAATCCAATCGCGACAAACTGCCATAATCCCAGATGGTGTGAATGTAATGTACAGCCCAATCTATTATAGATTCAGTTTTAATTTGTATCACTTGTTACTGCTTGTAATTTTGCCCCGTATTTACCTAACTAGCTTCACGAGTCTAACGTAATTAAATATATGCTTCCTGGAGATTCAATATTAAAGTAATAAACAGGATAATTAATGAATAACTTGACCTTATAATAGCAATCATAAAAGTATTAACAAATTTCCCCATAACACTCCACAATAGCGTCGAAATTACTTTTAAATTAAAATTATCATTTTGAATTAAACTGAACTGAAGTGGAAGACGTAAAATTTAATATAATAAGTAAGATTCAAATTAAACATAAACATTCAAATACGAATAAGTAATTTTAGAGCGTTGCCCTGTCGATATTGTTACGTGAACGGAGGTTGAAATAATTACCGTGAAGCGCCAAGGGAACGACAACAAAACAAGGAAGGGGAACTGTGAAATTCTTAACCATAAATTAAATTGCTTCAGATTTTCAGTAAATGGGTCGACTAAAGCGTCCATTATGCTTATGATTAAATTTAACGTCAAAAGAAGCGGCCGAGTAGTCAAGAACTGTCTGAAGCTGTCACGGTAACAAAAGTTTTGTAAAATTTTCTGCGTTGGTGAACTGTAAAATCCGCTTAACTTAGTTACTAACTCATTGAGTCGAGTTCAGTTCAGTCTCGGAAAAAGTTTGGAATGTTCTTGATAGACCACCTTATGTAGCCTTAAAAATTAAGGTAAAGCAATGCAATTAAAATTATTAAAAAAAAATTAAAACCGACTTGAGCATGAAAAGTAAAATAAGTCTATCTATATACATTACGTATAAAATACTCCACTCCGCAATCCAGTTTTCCAATAACGCAATAACGTCAGAGCTTTTATTTTATTTCATCTCACAAACAACGAAGCGTTTTAGGGACATAATCGTATTTTCTGAACTGTACCCTATTCTAAAGTACATACGGGAGCCCGTGATATTTGAGCTCATTCATAACCCACCGTGAAGCAAGTGTCGGTTGGGGAGGTTACTGGCTGACACATATACCTATATTTGAGGCTACCATCTTAGTCTCCTCGCTTCGTTAGTAACGCCTCTACGTATGATGTCAGATAGGACTTCTCTCCTATTTGAGGTTGGACGTGAATATCCACGGTTGTAATGACTACTTAACATCAGGTGGCCTGTATGCTTGTTTTCTACAAGTTAATTTGCTATACAATATAAACAGTCCACTCACCTGCATTTGGCCGAGTGATGGCCTAAGCCCATTTTATATTTGAGAGAAGACCCGTGGACCAACAAAGGCAGAATGATAATGATGGATTAAAGATGACTATCTATCTTTTAAACGAAAATTAAGTAAATCGTCAAATTTAATCATTGTGAAACATCTCTAAAATAAGAACCGAATCTGATTAATCAAAACTTCACTTATTAAAGACGAATTTAAATCCTTTTGACATTCGAAGCCATTTAAGAGATAAACGACTTCCTAATCTTTTTATGGTCTTCAGCAAACTTTCTTAAGAAGCGAAAATTATTGACGACCTCGTGTTTACGAGCGACGTTGAATTGTTATCAACAAATATCTTGATAATCTCTAGAATGTTCATGTTTTTTGAGAAAAAGACTGTTTCATACATGGGTCTTTAGTGCTAACGGACGACGATTTATCGCTGTGAACGGGAACGATAAAATATGATGAAGGACTTTAGTTGTCCCCCGACGCGACGAGGCTAGTATTGAACTGTAACTACTTATTTTAACTTAAAGTTGTATCACTTAATACTTTTTAGGTTCGGGTCGGGAATTTTTTAAATTTCATTTTTTATTCAAAAAGAATTACCGAGACTGTTACAAAAATATAACGTATTTCAAAGTTGCCAGTTGAGTGAACATTTTGAACAATCGTTTGATGATTCTATTCTCTTTTGGGTATATTAATTAACATAATTCATCAAAAAAAGCGTGAATCCGTCATGAATAATTACGCCTCATCTCGAACTTGGAGTAGGGAGATATTTAAGCCAAGCTCCAAGAAACAATGCCCTGTGATTGAAATAAGAGCGTTTAATTGTGTTTCCCTTATTCATAACTCTTTTATTTAACTAGGCACTGCTGTATTGTACGCATTATAAAGGGATATTCTCAGTAGACCGCTATATAGGGACGTGCCTGAAAATAAACTAAGATTTTGAACTAGTTCACGGGTCAGAAACCCTTGTATTTTATTTGTCAAAAACTAGTTGACCCGCTGTTCTGTCCAATTATAAATGAAAAACTCCCAGAACCCTAACGCTACGCCGCCAACCGGGTCCAATTGTGAAACTAAGCCGTCCAGGAACGCACGCAAACACACCCAAACAAAAAGTACAAGTCCAACCGTTTAGGATTTAAAATAAACATAGTTGTACTACTGGCAATAATACTGGCAATACACTCGTCTTAATGTTCTATACTACTGGCTTCATAAATAATAATATGTTGATTGACAAACATTAATAACTTTGAATGTCCGAAAGGACATAAATAACTTACTACCTAACCTTTGAATTCTACATTGACGTATATAAATTACTAGCTGCGGCCCGCGGTATCACCCGCGTTAAGAATTGCAACGTAAATTTTGAGAGTATTATGGCCTTCTTCTACAAATGGACTATCTAATAATGAATTTTTTTTTAAATCTATCTAGTTGTTTCTGAGATTAGCGCGTTCAAATAAACAAACAAACTCTACAGCTTTATATTATTATAGTATAGATGCTTTACGGTACAAATTACGAAAAAATAAATGTTTATATTAAGCATTCTTTAATCCCAAACAGAACTAGAGTATCTGAAAGGCAACACAAACTAATTCGTTCCGCATTAATAAAAGCAGGAGGAGGTTGTAAACAGCTTTCCAATTCTTGGCTAAGCGAGCTTGGCTAAGCACTGAGGTTATTTACCTTTTAAGATAGGAATTTCTTTTTTGTCGTGTTTTACTTATGTAAAAATGTTTGTAATAGGGACTTTTAAACTGACAATGTTTTATGTAATACAATGGACTGCAACACTGTAGGCAATGCCAGCCAGGCTATACTCTATTGTAGCGGCCAATCATGTAGGTATTTATGTTTGTTATGGCCGACAATTTTGTTCCGATAGGTTAGCGGATATTACTGCAATATTGTCCAGCTAGTCCTCTTGTTGTTTCACGTGCTCTCTATTGCACATAAGAGTACCTACCTATTACAGTAAAAATATTGCCTGTTTAGAAGCCCTTTAAAGAAAAGGTATGGCTCTTAGGCAACAACTAAATCCACGCCTTTTTTATCCTTTAATTCTTTTTACTGATTTGTGTTGTCGTATTTTAATACAGTAATTAAGCTATTTCAATCTGAATAGAGGGATCATCTCTGAGTATATTTTATTAGTCTTATATAGTAGTTTATTCCGTTTTTACTTTTTCGTTTAAAGTTTTTTTAAAGATATATAACGCACTACACACACCCTATAATACAGGTAATCCTAGTATAGTGTTTAGGGTGAAATTACTTTCTACGAAATGCTGTTAAATAGGTACCTATCTGTACAATTTCATCCATTGTTTAATGTCGAAAACACAAATTTCAGTTATTTACTTTCAGCTTTAATTATACTGTATAATATCTATTTACGAGAACTGTTGTCTCTATTACTGTTTTACAAAATATTTTAGCAATCAAAACATACCTACCTATTAAAGTTGTATGTTAGTATTAGTTTCATCTAGAATGCGACATTATTTTTACAATGCGAAAATTGACCGTATTAGACGGCTGCCATTAACATCAACATTCAACCTACGTCTTTCCATTATGATATCAAGGGACATTATCCACTGTCCCTGATTAGATAAACTTTGATTCGTAACAAGACCTCGGTGCTCGATCCCATAAATTGGTTATAAGGTGATATAGTTGAAACTAAACTGAATTAATGCACATAGCAGATTTTTGAAACACAAACCATTTCAAATTGCGTATAATCGTACTTTATAGTCCAACGTTGTGGTTTCGTATAATTGTTGGTGGAACGACTATCATAATCACAGTCGTCAACTCTGCATTCGACGTTTAATCGAAAACGAACATTTGATTTTCTACTGACGTCAGCGAGTGGCATTAATTTGTTAACCTATATTTAGGTTTTGGTAATTTATTTCTGTGAATATTAATTAAATTTTATCACGTCTTCATTAATCATGAAAAGGTTGTCTGGAATCGCTATTTTTAGAAATAAGACCATTTTATAATATAGCTAGAAGTGTTTCTATGTTGTAAATTTTGTGTAATTTTCATTTATTAGTTACTTAAAAAGAGGATTTCGTTTTATACCTACGTAACACCCACATCGTAAGAAACTAATATTATTTAATTACAATTTCTACATGTCATACATAAATAACTTATAGGTATTGAGTGTGAAAATAATAATCAATAGTTGGATATTAGTCGCTCTTTCAGCCAATTTTTACTGGAGCAGCATGGCGGACTATTCTACAGTATTGTTTTGGGGTAAACCTCGTACACGTTATTTAGGAAATGAAAATCGGATGGAGATAAATATTACCCAATCGCTTCTCATGACTGAGAGAAGATCCGTGCTCAGTACGGAACAATACCTAATGGTTCTTCAATTATTCAAGGATAAGAACATGAATCGAATTTTTTTTCCAGCTGTAAGTAGGTACCTTTACTAACATACGAAAGCGAACCCCCGACTTTGTTTATTTTGTTAGATAAGCTTTGTATGCCGCGGATCTTATACAAACCAAATGTTTCCAGCTCCGCAAACTCAAGTATGGACGTCGAAATAGAATGTTGAAGTGCATCCTAGCCTTTGCTTTGTGGACCGTGTCCGGAATCGGTTTTATGTTACTTGCCAAGTTGTGAGTACTTTGATAAAATGTCGGTCAAGCGACTTCATTGTATGTCGAATGTAGGAAGATCTGAAACCCGGTAATTCTGTCCAGGCCCCGTCAAGGCATGTTCAAATGCTGCTAAATAAAGGAATGTGATTACAGATTTCAATGGGTTGAATGTTTTATACCGTTTTAGTAATCACAAGTTGCTAAACTAATTATTTTTCAATATGTTACAGATATATAATTAAACAATTAAAAAAACGTATATTATTAATTTTTTTTATTTTTAATTTAATAACAGTATTTTATTAAATGTTATCGAGTATTCTGTGGTACCTCTCCATACGTTTGTAGGTATATAAATTAGCGATCAACATCTAATCCGTATTAGTTCGCTGTTATTAAATTACTTCTATGTTATCCAATAATCCAATCCATTAAGCCTTAAGGTGCGTTCTTGAGTACAGTTTAGCTCAAAGCGAGAATAATATAGTTAGAGCAGCTGCAGGTCTCGACCTAACTTGGTCTCTTTGCTTGTAACACAGCGAAACGAGCTTAACTTCTTTAACTTTTACCTAACTTTCTATAAACAGTGGTCTGTGGGGGTTCATTTATAGGTGCATCAAATTTCCGAAACCGACTTTTTAATAGACCCTACATAAAGTACTTAGCACCTATAAATGACGAGAGAATTGCACCTTGTCCCTTTATACGCTAAAGGTATCGAAACTAGCTAGCTAACATAAATGTTAAATAAGAGCAAAGTTCATTAGCGTAGTTTTTGTTAACTACGCCGACAAAAGAATTGATATCTATATGGGTGTCTGTATAGTAAATCCCAAAATTTTAATTACCTACAAAAACTACATGTTCTCCAAGTCAAATCCTGAGCTTGAATGCTATGTTCATACCTTATCATGGCTAATTGACTCACATGTTGAGGAAACTGGGGAGTTTCCCCATCACCATACTGTGATTGAATCCTGAATAAAAAATAACTTATGCCATTCAAACTTTACCTAATAATAGGACCGCAACCCAAAGCATTACAACAAATGAGCCAACTCATTGCCCAATCGCATAACAATACCAGTAAATCTGTCAATAACTACATTCAATCACGATAAAGCGATTATGAAATTGTGGCCCAGTTATGATCAAATACCAAGTAAAAGCTTAATTTGATCATTTATAATCTCAGCCGTGGTATAAGCAGTATATATTGTTAATGCCGATTGCAGCTTTAAATAAATAATGTGGTTTGTTCGAAAGGTCTATAATATGCAGAATGATATTATATATTTATTTACGGATCCCTTTGTACTCGTACATATTATATTGCGCGCTCGAACGAGTGTGAGATTTGGCATGGTTAATGTTTAACAGAAAATTTTATAAAGCTTTCTAGTTACTAGATCTTGTGATTTACACCATTGGATTTGGTAACGTTATTAAGTTAAACGCATACTGCATCAACGAAACTCAACGACATTTATACAAAATGGTCATGAAAAATGTCGAGAAAGGAGTGATTTCAATGAAAAATTTCAATAATTAAAAGAAAAAAAACCGATCCTGCCTTCGTGTCCCTATATTACCTACCTACTTCAAAGCTACAGCTTGAAAGAAAAGCTTTGTTATCCTATGAAGTGAAGCAAGCTCCTTTTATGCTTTGACAACAAACACCGTTGCCTTAGGTGTCCGAGCGTAACATTAATGAGCAAAGCTGAGCTAGACGCCAGACTCGAGTAGGTACATATATGACCCAATTGCTCACTTGTCGCCTGTAACTTGTACTTTTCAATTGCAAGGAACGTGCCTAAAATGCTGTACGTAAGCCAAACTACAACTACAAAAAAAAATAAAAAAAACAACTTAAAAAAAATATAGGTATAAAATAGTAGGTAGGTGGTAGAGCTTACAAAGTTCGAGTTCAAGTTCAGAGGGTTGTTGCCGGAGACACTATATTTGAGGCCACCATCTTAGTCCTCATGAGTAGCAACGCCTCCACGTATGATTTCAGATAGGACGTCTCTCCTAATTATGTTTGTACGTGGATGTCCCTGGGTTGCAGTGACTACTTAACATCAAGTAGCCTACATGCTCGTTTGCTGTTCATAAACGACAAAAAAGTAAAAAAGGAACTTTGAGTGCGATGTCTGAGATGTGAAGTCCTGAAAATAAATGCGCACATATATTTTGCACGTACCTACTCGTATATCGCGATCATCATAATACAATTCCAACAACCGTATCCCAAATCTGGACCCAAAAGTCTCGGGAAACTCTGTTTACAAGTCTCGGGAATTCGAGACACAAGACGTCCCTATACCCAAACCGTTGTACTCGTACCTTAGATCTAATTTTAGGCTATGATGTTTAAATAGGTATAGATACGGTATCCGCTCTGTGTTTTGACAATATAAAACTAAGGCAATTACCCAACCTTGAGTTAGTCTCGTATCTGTGCGCGTCAGGACTACACGTTGTCGTTGCGAAACTTTAGCTTGTAAAAATGAATAGGTACATCGCCTTCGTGTGTTTCTAAACGATGTAAAAAAGGATAAACGAATCATTTGTTGCGTAACATAAGCGCGGCGGCGATGTCTAGCTACTAATATACGACCTGTCTATAGATAATAATATATCATTGATTTGATGTACCTAACCATGATGAATATGATGATGATTAAGAGTATTGCAAATATATTAGTATATTAGGTATCTATGTCTTACATTTATGAATATTTAAGTCTAATTAATTTATTAAATAAATAAATAAACCAATGTAAACTCTACGTGAGTGAAAGGTTATTCAACTGAAGACAAAAGACATAACACGTACGATGGTACCGAGAGCCCTAGATGAAAGCGCCTTTCGCCAATTACTGTTCCTATCTTATCTTCCAATTCAGGGCTGAATAAAAACCCTACAGCTATTACTTTTGTTAAATAAAAGGGACTTTCTTTCACAACTTACATGAAATAAAAGAAACTTCATTTCATCTAGATAAGTTTTTAGGGGATAGTCTTAATACTCAGAGGCAATCCCTCATACATATACTACATATTCCTTACTTATAAACTTTTTCAGGAAAAAAAATTTATCTCAAGATTTTTACGACATTTTCATTTGTCTCTAAAGCATTCCCCACATATTTCTACATAACTACCTATTAATGAAAGATAAAATAAATCGACTTCACTTCCATTTCCCACCTGCCAACCACTGACCGCGACAGCTTCTGGCAAACTTGTTCCAACCAAAATCACGTTCGGAAACTTCCGTTAATCAAAGTTGGAAAAGCCACAATCACCATTACATAGGAAGCGATGTCCATAACGCGTAGTTTCCCAAACGGTATTACTAACGATACCTCGTACAATAATAGTATTAATTAAGTTAATGGACGTTTTTCTCTTCTTTGTTTGTTCTGCGACTCCATTATGTTTAAGGATAGACTACTATTTGGTTAATGAGTAATAAAGTTCGTTTGATTTATTTCTAGATTAACTTCTGCTGCTAAGAGATTTTGGGGTTGACAACTTTATTTACTGGCAATGAATAGATTAGATTAAATGCAATTATTATTAAATTACACGGGCATTATACATATGCCTACTTGCTAGGTTGGTACCAGTTACAATTTAGATATGTATTTTTTAAAGGTTCAAATAATATTAAATTTAAAAAAAATCATTAACTTGGATAAATATCAAAGCGAGAAAAATAGGATTGAATGCTTATAACATGTTGTAGTTAGTATCATTATATCTATTTTTACCCCCTGAAGCTGTTTTGTAAAAAAATATGTAGGTAAGTAGGAAGGTCTATCTTTATTTTAAAGCGAAACAAAACAAACGCATTGCAAACAAGAAATACTTACTCTGGCATACAAAGACAGTAAGAATAATCCCATTTTGTTTCCTTAATTGTGATGCTTAAGAGTAAAAATCTTAATTGCCTAACAAATCTTAGTAGGAGTAGTTTCTTATCGGATTTCCTTCTAATAGAGTCATTAAATAGAGCCTTCCAAAAAAGTGTTACTGAGAAAAACTATATTTGTTGCGAAACAAAACCCTAAAATTTTTTGTACCTAAATCCGTTCTACCGAACATCAACAAGAATATTCGTACATATTTTGTATTGGTTCCATTCGTTCATTGAAATCGTTGTTCGTTTTGTATGTCAACATACGTTTGTTCTGACATCTCAATCTAGATTTCTTTGTTCTTCTCATAGATGAGAATTGAGTAGGGTTGGGGCCATAATCCGACAAGTTCGATAACACAAGACATGATCTTTTTTTGAATGATTTCCTTTTCAACTCTTTCTCACAAGCAAATAATTTTAAGGTAAGTCTAAGAAAAATATATAGAAATATGAACACTAAAATCTGGTAGGGCGTAAGTTCAAATCTGGTATACCTTAGATGATTCCTTAATATGTATCTACCCCTTATTATATAGTACACTTATTATATAACACTTTTCGTAAATTCTTAAATACTCGTAATAAGGAAGTGGAAACACAGTTTTGAGTGGCTAACTAAGCACCCAAACGTTGGGCGTTAATTAAAACTAAATATGAATTCTTATTCCTTAATAATATACCTAATAAAGTAGGTACCTACTCGTACTAATACGTCCATAATGCCTATTACTGTTGAGGACAGTTGTTCATCCGAAAATATGGCATTACACCTACCTACATCGTACATTTCGGATCGAAAATTCAAAATACAATTTTGTTCTTGAGAAATGAGTATGACGACAGCACTAATCGATTGACAAAGTGTTCCGAAATGCCAACCGTAAATAACATAACTCAATAAGATCAATTTCAGTACTTAATTTACTTAGTTTACAAAACTTTTAATGAGATTGTACGGTTTCATTTGAAACCAAATCAGGGAAACGGATAACTAAAGTTACATTACAACTTATACTACAACTTGTAGGATTTCGTGCCCTATCGAAACCGTTAAAAGGTCGGCCGAACACTTTGAAACCACCGACAGGGTAATACCGACGAGCTAGCTAAATAGCAATTTGCCTAAAAAATATTAGATAATATTACCGACCATAATTTAACAGAACTGGGACTCGAGAACTGGGATACAAACGACAAATCTAGTGTTCAGGAAAATATGTAGATAGTGTAAAAGTGCATTAGGTAGGTACTGATAATTTCGTTTGGTAATAAAATTATAAATCTGGATTAACTTTTGAAAACCCTGCGAACTGAAAAACTATGAAATTTTTAATTGTAGACATAACTAGCTATCAAACCTCGATAAAATCGGTAAGAATATCCATCACAGCTATTAAATACTATTTACGTATTTAAAAAAACTTTTATTAATTAATATTTCTACCACTTAGGTTAACCATATTATATCTTAACAAAACTGTACTCAAATCACCCAATGGGCTTATGTAAAATATATAAATCCGAATAGCTAATTTTCTTTTGTGAAGTAACAACAAAAATATATGCACCAAAAATCATTGTGTGAAGTCGTAAACAGTAACGTTCGCGTTATTGGAAAAGTTATAGTCTCATGATAAATCCTCGAGCCGGCACTTAAAAAGTAGTAAAATAATTTTACACCAAGCAGTTATATCACACGAGCTGTAAAACAAGACAAACATTTATTTTATAAGCTAAATTTTATCGCTACTAATTAAACAATACGTCGGACTTACCAAATTCCTAAAAATATTGGCACTAAAATCTCTACATATAATAAGAATGTCAATTACATTTGAAAGTAATACCATACAGCACTCAACATATTTATCTAACACCGTTTCTCATTCACCACACGATTATAAATATTTATCATATGCAAATTGTTGCAAAAGTTTTAAGACCGCTCAAACTTTTACACGCGCGAAATTTCATGACGGCAATATTCCAGGAATTTGCATCACTCAAGTACAAAGTTTTGTCCACGAACGATGTTTGAAATATATACGATCACTTCATATTTTATCGCAGGGACCCGAAAGTCGTATTCCTGTGTCCTGATTATATTGCCCAGGTCCGATGCCAGTCGGATCTCAGAGAACACTGCTTACTGCTTTTACCATAGGACCGCGTCCAACACGCATGCGTACTGTCTAAATGAGCGCTACTCTTATAAATTGTGTAGGCTGTAAATAATATATAAGTCTTAAATAATTGTACTAATAATCAAATACTTATAAGAATCTGAAAAAGGAAGACAGACTGGTAGATTGTTAGAAAAGATTTAAAGATAGATACAGGATAGGGTTTATGACGCGATAGAAAATGGCGCGAATTCTTCAAATTATTAGAGTACATAAGACTGGTATCAAAAATTTAAATAAATAAGTATTTCTACTATCACTGTATAAATAAAATATCGTGCTATTAAGTTTAGTACTTACAATAATATTCTATACTTTAATGCGCTAAAAGTCATTGGTAGAAATAATATAGGTATATTTTTCCAATATCGAAAGCAGTTTTTTCGCAATCCAGGAGGATTTAGTTTCTTTAGCAAATTGCAGGAGAAATTCATCTTTTTATGTTAAAAATAAATATGATTTAAGCGCCGAAGCCAAGCTTAAGTATAGAATTATACGAAATAATAGTTTTCTGTAAAATGAGAATCAAATTGCTTTGTGCCGTGCACTCGTGTGATTGCCGGATCAAACTCGCTTGCGGTGGTGCGGAGGTGCCATCTTGGTTCTAGCCTCGTTTATATATTTATAAATTATTATAGTAGGTATAGATTACAGTTATACGATGTTGGTTAATTATTTATTTATATTATCTGTGTGCTAAAAACGAGTACCCAAAAAATTGCCACTGTAAATATTTTGCAGCAACAAAATATTTAGGTACGACAAAAATATTCCTCAAAAGCTTGTAATATGCAAAGTACAATAATATCACGTAAGTTTTAAGTAAACACAGATACCGTCATAACCGAAGTTTGAAGACGAACATTTCCATTTTAATATTGGTACAGATTGTGATATCACAGTTAACATGAAAAGGTCGGTCATAATAAATGTCGAAGTAAGCCAATAAAACAAAATATATACCGAAGGATTGCTTTGCCACAGATACATACATAACAAGATGTGGCCTTGGCTGTCATCCAGGACTCATAACTACATATTCAAACCTTTTACTTCAAGATTAATGATAAGATAAGTCAATTTTATTCGCGCCAATAATGCCACGTCAAAATGTTTAGTTGCCAAAATTACAATTATTAAAAGTTGTTGCGCGCATTAACTTTTTTTTATTACGTACCTACTTAACTTTTTAAGTCCCTAAAACCTAAAGTTCATTTAATTAAAAACTGTTTTCTAAGCAATGGAGCAGAACAGACAAATCAAGTATCTCGTAAAGCTCTTGAGAGTTCCATCAATGTCGAAACTTTGTTTGTATTGTGTCCGCCTACAACCACTGGCCTGAGTGAATGAATCTTAAGTGAGTTAAATATGGCTCCAGAAAATAGACGCACAAGTCTGCACAACTCTTAAAAAAATTTTCACACGGTAAAAAAAGGTTTATTTTGTCTTCAAAATGACAGTTTTACACAACTTGCTTTATAACAAATAGAACAGAATTAGGTAATCGAATGGAAGGCTCCAGTAAATTGAATCAGTGTCAAAGCTTTATCATTGTCGTATCAGTCTAGAATAAAACTTACAGCGTTCTATAACATTTACAATACTGAATGGTTCAGAAAGCGACTTCAATAAGCTTTATTTTATTTCTAATAATTGTAACTCAAAGATTGTCTTTGTTATTGCTGTATCATTCTTAAATAATCTAAGTAGATCGTGACGCAACATTTACCTACAAATTAAAGGTTATAAAGGTGACATGAAAAATGTATATTTTCTTTGTAATAATATGAATAAAAGACCTGTGAAGATATAAATAATTTCTGTGACTGAAAAACATTTCTTTGACATTTCAATAATTTTCGATTGTGATCCTACAGATCACGGCACATACCTACTCGTAAGTTCACTCTAAACTATTACTCTATTTTCATCTTTTATCAAAAATATGTTTAAATACGTTGCGATCATGACTTCACTTCACAAGGAAAACTTCATAGAACATTAATATTAGAATCTTTATTGCAATTTCCATTACTCCTTCTAAACCACGTAAAGGATTATGAAAGGTATGGCTTGGATTATGAAATTAAATTTACAAAAGGATTAGGTATATATATACGTGAAATAAGTAGGTTTTTGTACAGTAAATAAAATCACATAATATAAGCTGCATTAAAATTTTTTATACTTACCTACTTAGATTACAAAAATATATTTAAAATAGTTTATCACATCTTTTGATGTTTAACGGTTTCATAGGTAGGATAAAAAATGTAAAATAAAGATATGAAATTGACCTCCTGTAAATTTAATACATTATGAACATATTACATATGTTACAGAGTTCAGTTTAATATGGGCCTATTGTTCAGTCTATTAAGACAATATCATATTTAAGACGCCCTTTATTATATCACCCTAAATATTTTCCAGTGAAACAATTAGCGTTGTCATTAGGAAGATAATGATGCTAATTAAGTAGCGTTGTTGTATGAAAACAAGAGCTCAATGTAGGTAAGTTTAAATTGTTTAATACATGTTTTAA
>DWAV01001031.1:0-15065 GCA_018231305.1 Noctuana lactifera
GGTTGCCTCAAATATATTTCTCCTCCCTCCTCAACAGAAACACAAGAACTTAGGGAGGGTCCCTTAACTGAAGGACCGCGTCTCATCTAAAATAACTATTAAATTTCATACTCCTGAATGTTGAATATTTAAAGTTTTCATTAATTTCATAAGTTTGTAATAATAATCCATGGTAATTACGTATTTTTCTTAGTATATTTAAAAAAAATATCCAATAAGTAAGTGCATTAGAAATTTTTAGTCCAATAAAACTCTAACCATACTAAACGAATAGTAACTGGTTAGGTCTGCGTGGATAACCCACTAAATACTAAATCATTAATTTCTAATGTAATTCCAGCAATTAATAAGTCATCCGCTTTTACTAATGCCTCTCTACCGTGAGAGCCACATAAACCATTAACCAATGATAGTATAAAAACACAGGCAATCATACACCACTTAAAGTCATCATTCAATGGACATGGCTGAATAAGGTCCTAAACACATTAAGCCGTAGAAAAATGGGATAATAAGTACCTGCATAAAAATAGCTAAAAACTTTTTTGACATTATCCTTCTCTATGAAAATATGTATTCTAGTAATAAGATAGTCAAAGTTTTAAATTTTGAATTTTTTGCCAATTTTTAGATGCGCAGGACTCGACAAAAGTAACCACCTGATTTTGAAGAAAATTTTATGTTAGGAATACAGTTGCAGTAAAATACGTTCGGGATAGATACGGGGTGAAGTTAAAGACACCGACAACACACGCTTTTCTTGTAATTAAGTCTAATAAATATTTCAGAGAGATTGCGGCATACTTTTATGAGTTGACGAGGTGACAATCTTAGTTCTTTAAATAAAAACGCTTCTACGCACGCAGCTCAGATACGACTTCTATCTTATTAGCGACTGGATGATGTAATAAATTCAAATTTCTGTTCTCGGTCTGGGTGTTTATGTAATTGTCTTTGTATGTGTCCAAGGCACCCACGACACAGGGAATCCTAGTGTAGGGCTGTGAGTATGAAGCGTAATTTATTTATTACCAAAGTACGCAGTTCAGTGACAGAACAAATCGTTACAAAACATGTCTAGTGGGTAAAAGGCCTTAACAACTGTACTAGTTACGTCGTACGATCATCAGATGTTACCACGCCCCCAAATATAACGTCCACTGGCGCTATAGACGGTCTCGTACGCCTAGATGAGCTATTGTGCCAAATCCTTTCAGTTGCAACCGTCACGAGCAATTCCAGCGATTTGATTGATGACGAAATGTCGACACTCACACAAACAGACACATATCTACACACGCACCCGTACAAAGACATAATCACAAAAACTAAGTTTGTGTAATGTCTGGATACCGTTTTGTAACTTTAGGCGCAGCAGCTCGTGTGAATTTAATAATAGCGATTTCTAAAGGAAAACGTTTGACCATCACGTTATCGTCGTGAAATGATGTTACGCTAACACTGAATGACCTTTGATTCACATAAGAAATTTCATATGCATATAAATGTGTTGTTTCTTAACTCCACATAGATATTGAAACATTCAAAGAAACAGATTTTAAGTGATTAAGAACAAAATAATGTTGTAAGCGAAATCAAAATTTTAAATAACGTGATGTAACAAATCCAGTTTGACTTAGAGGTAAGGGCAGAAGAATGAATTAGTCAAAGTAGTTATTTGAATTAGTCAAAGCCTAGACATACCTAAAGTAAATACTTTGGTACATTGAATGTCTAGACTTCGCATTACCTACGAGCGTGTTTCATAACAAATAGAAAAAAAATCTCAAGAACATAAAAAAGGAAAAAAATAAACAACTGAACAAAAAGGATATAAACTACAATACCGGATAAAACATAATTATAAAACTGAATTCGTATAGATAAATAAACACCTAGAAACCACAGTGAATTTGAACAAAAGCATCATTAGTAGGTACAATAATATTTCAAGTGGAAACAACGTTAAATAAAGCAACGATAAATACCACTTGACTATTTCAAGCGAATTGCTACAGTTAACTACATATTGAGCAAATTGTATAATTTTAATAACACGGGAAATACCTATGTATGTATGTAACGACGCACCGCACGTATTTCGCCAAGTTTTATGTGAACTTAATTAATTAGTTATCCGTATTTCTTAACATTCATCAAACGGACGATTGCAAACTACTTTATAATCGAGTAGTTTTTATTTGGAAATAATAATTTTAGAATTGTTGATTGCATCTATTTTGTAAAGCAACAACAACAGAATTTCAAACACCGACTCAGAATTCCTTTTTTTAATTGACGAGAGGCAATAGGTTACTATACTAATACACTACCTACTAAAATTTATATGTAAAACTATAACACTCATAAAAGAGGTTTAGACATTTTTTTAAAATTTAAAACATACCTCTATTATTTTTATTTACGACTTATTTTTTCTGATTATTTCAATTTAGTGTAGATTTTCTAATGTTTTACTAACATTATTTAAAATTCGCGTAAAATTACTTTTAAATTTAGAATTTGCTTTAAATAGTGTTTAAGAATAATAAAGTATTAGAGAAACCTTTATGAGACGAGACGACAGAAAATAGATCATAAGCATAGCTCACCATCCAACGGGACCATTCAAAATGTATTTGCAACAAAAAATTAATGACGCTGACGCGCCGTCTACCTGAATATATTGCTTGAATCTTCCATTATTTTGCTGTTAAGAAAGTTGAGAAAAGCCGCTAAGCGAGTTTCTCATACATTACTTATGCACTAGGTCAAAGGTTAAACAGCGACCGGGTCGACCGGTAAAACTTGATTCAGCGTTAGGACGGCCGTACACGGGAAGAGCAAAGCATTGTTGAATGCTCGAGTAACCATTGTGACCTCTGAGTGGAGTGTCAGAGTAATTTCGTGACCATCATCCAGACACTTGAAAACACGAGGGGATATTTGCCGCTTTAACTGCTCGGCTTCATCCTGGCCTCAGAATGACCTCACACAAATATCCCGCTGTACCTGGGATCATTAAAACACTCAAGATATTCTATCTCTATGATCCCCAGAAATCTCAGTTGTCCCCTTTAATGAGCAGGCAAATTCAGCATGATACTGAATCCCCAAAACACGACCTATTTGTTCTCCTTTAGGTCTGTCAAAGAAACACTAAAACGTGTTGTTTTTTAATGTCAGTTTCGTCCCAGCTGTAAAAAGATCAGAACAGACCATGCTTAATCCTAAGTGGTCACATTAGTACAGGACCAATTCCTATTACTAGTAGGTTCAAGCAACCAGCCGCACCATATATACCTATGTATAAAGACGGTGATAGTGGTGTGTTTGCTGATGAATATTACCATATAAATAGAGTATTGTGTGTAACTACCCTTAAAACACTTTGATACAATCAAACCTAGCAGCTTGAGAATCGATCTAAGCAGATATAGGTGCGCCGAGGGAATGCACACGAATACGATATACGGTTTAGACACTTTAGACGCTGAAATAGGATTGCTACAACTTTACATAGATTACATTGTTGTCTAACTAAGACTATTTCGTGTGAAATCGCATTTTAGACGTGTCTAGTCTCCAAAATAATAGACAATACAGACACACTCTGATAAGATTTTGGAAATCAGCGGTGTCATTTTAAACTAATGAGATTTTGTTTTAAACATTTTGAATACAAACTGAACTATATAAATACAGTCTAAATAAATTCCTGATAAAAAATCTTGACCTAAATTTTTCAATGAATATTATTACAGATATTTTCCAAAATGTATGTAGCTATTTGGCCATGACCAATAAACAAGGCGAGAACATTTTATTCTAGTGAAAGACACATGTTTAAAGCCGACCAGCGCTAAGAAAAGACAAGTTAATTTCATTTGACTGGTATTCTGATACATAATTGGTTTCGACCAGCAATAAAATAATTTTTTGCCAATCAGCTATACATGATATCTTCGAATTTACTTACTGTAGAGCTAACTGTATCCAGCAGCACAAGTTCCAAAGCTACGTAACAAGTCCAACTTAAGCACAATTTAAGCTGACATTGGCCAAACTTCTGAATAACTTTGGAATATAACCGTCAATAAACTTTAGCACCACGTCAATCGAGGTTAAGTTCCATATGGTCTAGAGGAATTATTGTAAGTAGAGGAAGACAATGATGATGATGACAGAATCAAAAACAACAACAACAATTTGGACACCACAAACAGCAAAATAAAAAACAAATAAACGACAGAATCATGGCCAAAAATCGAAATGGATTTCCATATATTTACGTAAAAATAACTTAAAATTAATAAATTGATGTTAAAGAAAATTATTAAAGGATATTATAATGAATTACTTCCAAAACATGCGAACAATTTTGAAGTTACCATCATAATGAACACGGGTTCAATGTAGCGCACATTTCTTTGTGCTCTAAATCAATCCTTTATAGAAGGGACCTCTTTGATCCTACCCTATCCGGTAGAGAGGCACTGGTAACAATTCAAACTATTCACATAAAAAGGGGTGTACATACCAAAACATAGTCGAATCACGAACTGAGATTTCATTGTTGAGAAGAACAGAGAAAATTATGTTAGAAAGTAGAAAAGTAAGGGTAAGCCTTGTTAAGCCACATAAAGAGAGGCAAGTTGAACAAGGAAAATTGTAAATGAAAGTAAATAACAATATATCAACGTCTCCTTAAGCAATAGAAGGAAAAAGGTACAGTGTTGTATTAGTATTACTAGACGTTGTAAAAACTAAATTATTATCAACTACCAACTAAAAGTATTAGAATACTTCGTGTTTGCGAACAATTTAATGAATATTGTTTTGTATTTGGAGAATTCATAAAACACTGAAACCCCTTAATTTTTCATTAATATCGTTAAACATTATAATAAATTAAATTCTATGTCCCTCTGCTTGATACCCGTAGTATGTTTTATAAATAAGAATCTTAAAGTAACGTCTATGCAACTATATAATTTACTTTTTTTAAGTTTAGGCAAGAAATATTGGGTCAGCCAGTTACTGTAGTTTATGTACTTAAATATAGGTACCTGTACGTAAGATATAGGTACTTAAAAATATAACAATATCAAAAGTCAAACTCTTAAGTTCTTTAAAAAACTTAAGATATCGCAGTCACTTAGAATGTCTTTGAAATCCGACATGAGTCGACTAACTCCTTATTTCCAAGATAAAGTCTTTTGCCGCCTGTCGTATATCGTATTATGTCGTATCCATCCGCGATCGCGCAAGTCGGTAACGAGACGGTACTTTTTTGTGAGGTAGCATCCTCCAAATCTCATTTTGTGAAGTGGAAGCGAAACGCTATCGGAATATTGTGTTACCGATACAAGAGCGCGAGACAGGCAAACCAGCAAAGCTTGTTTTAGTAACGCTCGAGGTGACACTTTTGTTGAATATAATATGCACATACACAAAATGCAATGTACATGCCAAATGTGCGCGAACTACGAATCAAATATTGGCAACTGATTTGAACTATACAACGAAGCAATATTGATTCGTATTAAGTGAACTCAAAATAACATTTGTACAGCAATAGAAATTATCGTTAATAGTTGTTAATTTTATAGATTTAATTTTTTTTTGGATCAATATAGTAAATTTTTTGGATCAATATTTACTATATTGATCCAAAAAAATTTATATATGCTGTTATATGTGCTGTTATAAACCACGGAATCCAGAAACAAAGCGTTCAATTACGCCTTAAGGTAGGACCACTCCGTCCGACATTCTCCACTCTCGGATGCCTTGTTTCGCTAAAAAGCAATTCGCAACTAACTGAAGCTGCGGTAGGTCCCCAATAAATGCCAATTCCTGGTAATATACTCGTGCACAGTTCAAATAACGCCTTGCGCTTGCTTGCGGCCACCGGCAAATACACGGCGTGAACCAAATTGGCTACCGATGTTTACTATATCACAATAATGTGTTTAGTTTTACAATAAAAACAAGTTCATTTTACTCAGGTGTTGAATGCAAGAATTCATACCATTAAAGTTACAAAAAGTTACCTACGACTTTAATTTCATCATGTTAGGTATAAATATTAATAATCTATACGTCCTTATCGAAGCATTAATTTATTAGCACTCAATTTAATCTAATGCTTCGCATGGTAACTATTTCATTTAATTAAATAAGTGAGCATTAGCAAGTCAATGACATTTCTCAAGATAATGATTGTTTCAATTTGCATACAAATTAACTCACCTACTTAGTAAAGATTAATGTAATGGAATGAATTATGACATGTGTTTAATAATTTCAGTTACATTTTTTTGGAATAATTATAGGTAGGTAGGTACTCGCAAATCGTGGCATTATTGTTCCAATTTCACTTAATACGTTATAAGCATCTACTTTCTTTTAAATTCTTTGAATCATCACCTATAATTTCTTAAATATATTATTATGCAATAATATTGGTCCCAAAATTATATAAATATGTACGCCCCTGCGGGAGCTCAATCTACTCGCACTTGTAGCGTATCGTACGTACAAACTTGTACTTAACCGAGCATACTCTTTACCGAAATTAGTGTTCCATACACACTATAAACTATTTGGTTAGAGTTGGATCCGTATAGAAACTAGATTTGTAATTACTTTCGTGGAATTGGTTTGCACATTCTCGAGAGTAAACAGAGATTTCGAATAATTGACGCGACAATTTCTAAATTGTGTTTGTCTTGAAAAAACATGTCTATGTTATTAGAATATTAAAATTTCGTATTTTGATCTAGATTTAAGTACGAACTTCTTTATGTATTATATAATGTATTATCATTACTGAAAATTCCTTCTATAATTCAATCCCTTTCAAGTTAAGAACTACTCTTAGGTACTTCTAAAGCCCAAATGTCGCACAGCATCCTCGTCGCTGTACGTATTTTGTAATCGCTTAACAGAGTACAGTTTCTGGATTGGACTTTTGCACTGATCCCTGCAGTAAACAGTTTTGGTTTAATAGGCGATAAACTTTGACTTCGGCTTCGAACTTGGCCCCGCTCAATACATTAGAATCGGCACCGTATTTACGTGAGCAATATGCGGGGGTCCTTGTTTATCTACAAAATTTTACCAGCACTGTAACTTATGGTCATCTTATTTGACCATCCTTTTTCCTGTTATTTGGGGCAAGGAGTGTTATTATTATGTAGAAAAACCTTTTAACACGCAAGAAAATATTTTTTTTTCCTTCATCCAATTGTTATTTAAAAACATCCCTCCCCTTTCTAAAACAAACCGGAAAACGAAACACTGCGGTTTGAGGTAACGCAAAGTAATGAACGAGGGAGAGAATGCTTTTGTATTATAATTTGGTTATGTGGGGTGTACCTATAGAAATCTAATCAATCTGAATTTAATTTGGGGTCGTACTCTGACGAATAAGATTACAAAAACAAAACAGGCACAAGTTTTTACGAATGACTTGAAATTAACAGGATAATAACTTTTCTAGTGCAAACAAACAGAATAGCGTTACGACCGCATTTCTTAAATTCTAAATGAGAAAATGGAATGTAATATTAAGAATTCAAATGGGATATGTAGATTTGTAGCGGCAAAAAGTGTCCTTATTCTCTTTGTCCTCGTTCCATTTTAATAATTAATTTGATTAAAATTTAGTTACATTCTGATTTTAATTCTTCGTACTCTGCTACAACGCAAAGCTCCTTGTTTTTCATATTCAAAAATGTTTCTAAGTTATTTTTACTGGAAATTATGTTTACAATCAATGTATTTATTTATTCTAAACAACAAAAATCCAATAATAAAGTGTAGTAAAACTAAAAATATAATATTTCTAAATTAAAAAATTGTAAATAGGTACCTACAACATCTACGCCTTCATTAATAAAATCGTTTTCATTCCGTAACAAAATAATTTACTAGTTATTGTAGTAATGCTAGAGGTCGCCCATTGGTCCAAATTTGACCGTCAATACAAAGCAAAAGCGTTTGCTACGTTCTGAAAACCTTTTTCCAATCTATTCTCCGTACGCAATTGTAGTCCCAATAGAAGTGGAAAGTGCAAACACACGAACAAACAAACAGACGAATACGGACGTCACGTCTAAGCTAATGAATCAAGCACCCCCGATTGTTTATTGTGTTTGCATCTTTGCACGAGGATTTCAAGTAGGTACTGTACGTACCAATATAATGAATTTATGTTGTTTCCAATTAAGGTACCTCAATGAGGTAATCTACTCATCTCATCTCTTCAAGTGATGTTAGATCTCATCCAATACGAATGGTATTCTAACATGACTATTACTCGCATAAGCAGAGAGAAAGAGAGAGATTTCAGAGTGAAGGCGGGCGCGAGTGCTTGTAAATCAAATGTGGGTGGGTAGATGCGTCCAGAATTATTTCGAGAATTTCTTTCAACGGAAAGAACGGCATCAAAATTTCCAAGTCAGTGTTTTGAAAGTAGGTTTCAGGAATCCACTCAAAAATTTATATAAATGGTTTTGGTAACATTAATTTTAGATGTTATAGGTAATTTACATAAGATTATTGTTAATAACTCAACTTTCACCTCAAGTCTATTATTAATCAACTTTGCATAATTTGTGGAGCGCTGTCGCGGTTTCCTTATGAACTTAGTATTACTGAATTTTGAGTATTCAATTAGCATCTTTGACTACAGGTGTCAATGTAAAATAAGTAAATAAATTAGAATCGCTTTTCATGTAGGTAATGTTTAAGAGGAAACGCGGTGTATGAGACTATTTAAGAATAGGTTTAAAGAAAAGAATAGGTTTCAATTTGAATTAAACGCAGCTCAGACTGACAAAAATACTACTGGAGACACTGGAATCAGCAGAATACACAACTCCTTGCCAAATCACAGCTCATTAAAAAGGACTTGATGCATATAAATCCATTTCGCAATACGAGTATAGGTTATAGAAAAAAAAAACAGAGATCACAGAAAATCAACGTCAGGAAATTGGACACAAATACATGTCATATTCGCTCCGTTCCAACAACACGTAACCGAATCTAATCATAAAGTTGACATAATCAAACATTCGACATAATACCTGTGCCTCGTGCTCATACAACTTTTGGCGAGAGATCGGCAAACTTTTACGTCTTACACCGAGCGCTCTCGTACCTACTCCTGTTGGGAAAGTTGGAATTGAATCATAGAGATGGCAGCGGCCAAAGTTTTGATGCGAGCGATTCCAAGCGACACGAGCTATTTGACGTAAACGGTAGCAATTCACGGGTTGGCCCACATTTAAAGATTGATCGATCCAGTAGGTAGGTATAGTGGAAGTGAGGACAGAGATTTTTTTCTTACCAGATACATTAATTTAAGTTCTTTATACATCTGCCTCTGTCATATTTGGAAAAAGGTTACGTAAACAAGGTTGAATGCAGACTATTAAAGAATATGTTTTAACTAATCATATTTAGGCCGAATTTTTATGTATGGATTTCGTGAATAAAAATATTTTGCCATTTCTAAAGATCTTTAGTACCCGAGTCAATTCGTATATATACAAAACTTAAACATAGTATACAAGTAGGTAGGTTTAGAAGATGATTCGTAAAAGTAATTTTCAACAACCATATTAGGGGGGGCCTCGAATGTCGCATGAATTATTTTTAAATTGTCGTGTAGCGCACGGCATGCATTTGAAGTATTTAAGTGAGCAAAGAAACTCATTAATCACATTTCATTTGGAGTCCATGAAAAAGTCACAATGTGCGGTTGTTTGCCGAGATAATTGCAAGATTGGAATCTCAAAATTGAAGTTTTTGGTATTGGATTGGACGCTACTGAATTATGATTTCGGAAGTCAGGCAAAAAGTTGTATTGGTTCATCACTAGAACTTATTAAAAAATGCCAATATAAAAGGCTTAACTTATTAATCTTATTATGTACCTAAATCTGTACATTGTCTATTTTATCGGTAATGGTTACAAGTATAATGTGTGATTAGTATTTTTCTTATAAAAACTGTATCAGTTAAACCACAGTTTTAGGTATCATTTAAATACCGATAATGCGGCATTAAATTTTGTTGTATTAAAGTTATTTATATTTAAAGTAAGTATTTAAACTCTCTCTACTTTTCAACATCTTTATACCTAATTCCAGTTGGATCTTACAACGACATCTCACTTTATCCCACTTTAATTTAGACGTCTTAAAAAACCCATTTGACTTTTGAATCAAATTTACGTCTTGAAAACTTTTATAATACCCATGCAATTTTACAAAATTACCATTTAAAAGGACTTGTCGAGTCACAGCGCTGCAAGCCGCTGACCGCTGACAGGATGACACTCTTTACGATTTCGCTCTCAATCCGGAGAAGTGCTCACGTCGCCGCAGTTTTATTGCGATTCATGAACGATACCGATATACACTATGCGGACAAGGCTCGGAAACAAGCTTGAGATTTTACATACCTTCAATGAATTTAACCGCTTAATTTGGGGTTCAACCTCGTTTGTATATTATAAGTAACCCAATAAGGGTTATGGTAAGATAGGATTTTTTTAACCGGTTTATGTTGGAACGGTGGAACCTAAATGTAACCGCTCTTTAAAACCCGGTTCCGAGACTTGACACACCGGTACCAAACAGATTGCTTGAAAAACTTGAACGCTTGAAAAACTCAAGTTTTTCACGTAGGTATACATGATGTTCAATTTATGGGACGTCAAAAAAAATTTTGTGTGAAGTAAATACGACGTTAAAAATCGTCTAAGAGTCCGACGGTTGCAAATCGACAAGCTATAAATTATAATTCATTTACTAACTTTCAAAATAAGAGTAGGTAGTTACTCAATTCGATTGTGTTTTTTTAATATAAAATTTAGGTTTTAAAAATATTTAATGAGATAAGAACGACTTTATCCGCCGTAAACTACTCACAGAATGCCACCCTATGTAAACTCACTCTCAAATACTCTCAATCCTTCCTTGCGTTGCCGATATTGAAGCTTTATTGCGGACAGTCAGCCGTGCGCGTGATGTACTCGTATCGAGTGGGAAATGGAATTGATACTTGAACCTGTAATTTTTTTACACTTTTGATTTAATCGGTTTGGCTTTGATATTAAGTCTGTTGAAAGACATAGGATTACAAAGTGGCTTTGATTGCACACTTTATTTACATGGGTTTGAGTAGGTGATTAAACAAAATAAATAGTAGGTAACAGACTAATTATTATAATCTACTGAACTACTACGCTATGGAAATATTATTGAAGCTACATAATTCGTTAAAAAGTTTAAGTTATGAATAAGTGATATTACGAACGTTATAGCGAATAAGACAAAATGTTACGTACCTACATTATGTAATAAATGTTATTTTATAAAAACGTAACGTTCTAAAGGATCTCAATTATTATCGTAAAGCTAAAAAGTTGAAACAAAACAAAGCCAGAAATAGAGAAATACAAATAATCGTATGCAATCATATATTTTAAATTTTAACTTCACTTGCCTTACGTATCACCAATACAAATAAATACAACGGAGCTAACTTAAAATATTCAAGTAACACTAGTCACGCATGTACCTAAAATTGTAAAAATATATATCTTATTCTGGCATCCGTCGCCACATATCGACAACGACCGGCCAATTCAGTTACGACTCTGCAATCGTCCACGTCCGGTGTACATTTCGCGTCGTGAATAGACGTCCACGGACCGCGACCGACCGATCGACCGACCGTTAGACCGATGCACGCTGCGCTAATCCTATTTCGTGACTAATTCGATTCCGCTTCCGACGTGCGCTATCTGAATTTCGATACGAATATAAAACAAAAAATGATATAAAAATACACACACACCTGTATTTCCATTTTATTTTTGTTCTTGTATTTTTTTTATCAATATGTATGCGTTATTGGCGGAGAGATTGGATTTGGGTCTGTGGACAGGTCTACACCTCGGTATTGCAATATTTTGAATTGCTTTTTGAAATATACAAGAGAAAATTCAATCGTTAGACGATTAGTAAAGTGTTTGTGAATTTCGATAGATGAAGATTTTAAGGCTGAACATAATGTGTTGGTAGATATCAATTATTCAATAATATAGGTAGTGAAGTGGAAGTAATATTGAATACTGAATAATACTTAATAATTTTAAAACTAAATACAATGGAATATTACTTATACGATTTACTAAAAGCCGTTCCCAATTTTTCATCGATCAAAATTAAGGTAGAAATAAAGTTCATCTTTCTGTCCTTTACTAACTTACTGTACAGTAATGTACAGAAAGGGTTTTTATTCTTAAAATATGTTAAGATTAAATATTGAGAATATTCGTAGAACACGACAGTTACATTTGTTTCATCTTGTTTTAACTTTACTTACTAGACTGAAGCACCCACACGTGAACACCTACGTAATGTTACCTGCAAATTGAAAAAATAAATAAGCAACTATATATTATGATATACTTGAAGAAATAGCAAGAATAGTGGCATCACTGTACCGTGGAAGTGCTAGAAGATAGATCCTTAATCACGTAGCACGTTAGCCGCCCCCTCGACAATCGAGAGTATCGCACGTCACATTGATAGACAAGGGTCTTCACAGTTCCGTTGCGTTTATGATACTGAAACAGATACGTTTCGGGAATTTCTGTAATAGCGAAGCCTAAACTTGGACGGAATAAAACGTCCGTGAAGAATCTTAGGACGTTTTACGAACAAGAAAGACTTTTAAAGCATTTATGCTGTCATTTCTGAACGCTATATGTTTTTGGATTTATTTACACAAATAACATAATAAACAGACACCGAAGATAAATCGTTAATCACGTATCGGCCACGTTAGCTGCCCCCTCGACAACCGAAAGTATCGCACGTCACTTTGATCGACAAGGGTCTTTACGGTTCCGTTGCGGTTATGATACTGATACGAATACGTTTCGGGAAACTTATTTAGTAGCATGGCCTAAGCACATACGGAATAATACGTCCCCAAAGGGTCGTTTGATAGCATTAAGAGTAGAAAAGACGTATTTATACCGTAAATGTTCTATATGTTTATGAACGTGACATAAACACATAGAACGGTACATGACATAGTAAATAAGCAGCGTATTTATTATATTTTTTTCATTTATTATATTTTACACGAACAGTCAGGGTATGCAATGTTAGTTGATCACTGCAACCATGGACACACAAGCCAAATTTTAAACAGAAGGAAAGTCTTATTTGAAGCCGTATGAGCGTACATTCATTGCTACTCATGAGGACTGACGGGGTCGATTGATCGCCTCAAATAAAAATGTTTGCATCTAGTATGTTTTTAAAAAGTATATAGGTACCTATAACGAAATTTAAAGAAAGACACAACGAATGCTGGTTTATATTGCAACTTTTTTTTTCGTGCGTTTCGGACACGTGAAGCGAGGCAAGATAGAAGATTTAATATGATTTACATTATCATAAGTCTTTTCTGTGTAACATGATATTACTAAATAACACAAAACAAACTACTTAATAACAAACAAAATAAAATGTACTCATATCTGTTGTCTTTATGTCAAATAATTCACGTTTCCACGTACCTACTCATAAATCTTAAGGGATCATATAAGACTAAGGTACCACCTACCTACTAACAACATTACAATAATAAGCGAACTTTAAGCTTTCGCCCACATAACTGTCTCGTCAAGGCGAGCGTCTTCGTGTATCCTTATGAGTTTCAAACTATAAACTTATGCTTTGAACCTGTCTGACTACCAAAGAATAACTGCGCACGAATGTAATGCACGAAAAAATTATGTGTGTTTAAAAAAATTACTTATAAAACATTGCGTCGCGGTGAGATTTTTGTCCACTAGTGTAGGTATGTATGCTTAAAGAAAATAATGATGGAAAAAACATGTATTAACCATGATTAGATGCCGTCTCTGCAGTAAGAAATAGAATGGCTTTTGTTACTGCTTAGTTGACATTAAAAATTTCTGCTGAGAATCGAACCCAAGACCCTCCTAAAGTTGAAATGCCGCTCCAACCGTAGGTAATCATTACCCTAAATGAGTCGTCGATAGAGTTGACACTTAATAAGAAGATATTTGTATTAATTTTCCATTTGGAAACTAGCAGTAAAAGTTTAAAGTTGCTTACACTAATTAGTCACTTAATTCGCCGATGGTGTGACACACACGACGTCTTTCGAACTTTAGTACTTATTTGAGGTGTACGCGTCTCGGCGTCGACTTAATGTTGTTCCAAAACTATATAACAACACCACTTAACCAGATACGGTTAGTTTTGCATATTGTTAGTTGCGTAAATAGGCACGCATGCCTGTAAACAAGTGGGATAACCTGAGGGTGGCGAAATTTAATACGATTTGATGAATACGCTTCTAAAAGCTTACTATAAGTCGAAATATAGGTCGAAGATTAGGTAGGTACGAGTATATAGTAATTATGTTTATTGTGGCTTTTGTGAGATGCTTAAGTGAGGATAGAATAGAAAATGTTTTAACCATCTCGAAGAGAAGCTGTTGCAATGTAAACAATTTGACAAGAATTTTAAAATGGTTTAGTGGCCGGTTCGTTATTTGAAGGGTCCTGAATTCGATTCCCAGAGGGGCAGAAGTTTAAAAATGAATTTAGATTTCCGATGCCGGTCTGAACGTCTTCACAATTGGGCACTTAGCTATATTAGAGTGAACGTTATTCTTTTATGGCCGGTCGGCAACACTCTGAAAGACGGAAGCATGAATTCAGCTTTACCTAGGTACCTGTTTTTACCCTATCACATAATAATATATTAAAAATATTACCTATCCTAATGCCTATGCTGTGTTTGATTAATATATTTACTATCAGAACACACATCACAACAACATCTTTATTTTCATCGTCGCCATTAACTACTAATTAGGTAGTCCTAATCAATCCCGCTATTACGCTTTAGTACGCTCCACCAATCCGCATTGGAGCAGCGTGGTGGAGTAAGCTCCAGGCCTTCCCCGGTTGTGGGGAGAGACCCGTGCCC
>DWAV01001032.1:0-15057 GCA_018231305.1 Noctuana lactifera
AGAATTATTATAATAAAATGGGTTTTTAAATCTTCATGACAAAAAAATCTTGCCAATTTTATTGTTGTTTTTTTCACGAAGGATGTTAACCGCGTTTAGTTTTTGGCGACGCATTTATTTTAACTGTACATAAGAAATATTGTAGGTTAAATATTTATAGTTTAAATGTCTGTATGTTTAGTGGTCGTTTCTTGATAATGGTTACCAATAAGAAGTCTTTTAGTTCATTTATCATTACTTAGATTTGAACGAATGTTTTCTAAACAAAAAGTTTTCCAACAAATTTTTCGTAAATGTATTCAAACTACGTATAGCCGTATATAGTAGGTAACTCCTTATTTTTGAAATCGATAAAAACGGCTAAGTTTATTGTTTTTTTCTTCCTTTTTCTTTTTCAAAAACTTTACATAATTATCCTTTTCGGTAAAACAAGTAAAACTATAAATTATTTTTCATACCCCTACAGTTTACCTATTCTTTTTTTTACTATTCCAATTGAAAATTGAACTACTCTGCATAGACATTTGAGAAACCGACCTATTATCATTATATTTATATTTGCAACAGTTGCAACTTGCAACCCAGTGTTAATAGAAGCTTACATGATTATTGGATGCACTACTTGTATGAAAACTGTTGTGTTATTGAATGTTATTGCATGTTGTGGTCAACCCACAACAGACGGTTGTAAAGGCGATATTAACAATTAAGGCATTTTTATATTATGATATAATGAAAGCTTTGTAATGTTCGTCAGTGTTTTAGATATTTATGTTAAGTGAAGTAATAATTACAGTTTCGAGTAACAAAATGTTGACATAGATTAAAAATGATTACTCGGAAATGTATAAATTGAAGTGTCTAAACACTCGTTGTGTTTCTATAATTAAAAAATACATTTAGCTAACGTGTAACCTATTTTCTGTTAGATCTTTGGAAAATCAAAATTTTTTTAATGTATAATTTACTTATATACCTAATTTGTACGACATTTAACAGTTTAGTAACAAAAAAAATCAGATGCAAAATATTTGAGATCTTTTTCGATAAAATTCTCACATTTCATTCTACTGTAATCTGTAAATGTACCTATTTTGTAAATTTTTAGAAACCAAATTTTATTAAATTTTTTAAGCATATTTTTAATATAACAACCTAAAATTGCTTTAGTTACCTAAACCTATATCGAGTTCGGAAATATGATTATTTTAGTCGAACAAACTACATACATTTCCCTAATAAAATATTAAACGCATATAATATTAAAGTATTAAAATAACTTTAACCATGACAGAATTCTTGAAAATACTTAAAAACAGTGTATTTTTAATCTCACCGTTATAATTCTAGTAATTAACAAATACTGTTCGGACCAAGCGATACATTATCTAGACTTAGTTCCAACATATCTGGACTAACTCATATCTTCTAGCAATACGAGTAACTTTATATTAGCACATTACATTAATCGACAATTTTTAAAATATTACATTACTATTGGATGTTTAATTAGGTAGGTACATGTTTTTAATCTGGAACCTTGGAGTCGTTTTGTAGCCAGAAAGATCAAAAACAACAGAATTGAACATACTCAGTATCTATTAATTTGCTAAAATTAATTAGCTTAGTACCACGGAACTGTGTGAGAAAGAGAAAAAAATGACAATTCTCTCTACACTCTTTCAGTACGGAAATTGCTTCTACTCTCTTTCAGCATGGATTCTACAGAGTGGCAAGTACCAATCAGCATGAAAATTTATTATTACATATCGCCGCCCCGCCGAGCGACGCTAGCTTGTCGGGCATTTGCCTTGATTTTATGTTGTCAAAACACTTAGCGGCCAACGCATCTATACCTATTTGAACATCTTTAACTGTTTTAAAGGTCCACGCGTGGCACTCGTAGTCACGTGTTGCCAATTAGTGTTTTAGGTATAACATTGATGAAATTATTGTTTCACATTTGCATGTCCGTGTATTGATCCGTGTATCTTTGTTAATGTCCTTAGGAGAAGAAATTGCGTTACGTTAACTTTTTAACTGTGGAATATTAAGTTATTTGTTTTCGCATGTGGCAAGGAAACTGTTAGTGTTTGTATAATGAGCGATCATGACAAGATTAGGCTTATTATTATAGGTATTTAAGTTTATACAATTTTTATATACAATCTGGTGTTTTGTTGTTGATATGAATTGTGTTGCAACGAAAGCAAAGTTTCTGAACATTTTATCATGTTTGGCATATTGATATACTAAAAAAATTAGATTCACAGTCCCATACATTTAAATATTGTGTTTTTAAAACGTCTCCTGTACGGCTGTTACAGCATAGAATCGAAAGATGACATTTCTTAATTGACAAAACACAATGTCGAACTTTAAAAACAATGGACATAAAGCACATTTTTAAATACATTTAATGAACGGTATGTAACGTTTTACACATTTTGATGGAACGCTTCTGCATTTTTGATAATTCGCGCAACGTATGAGTGACAATTTCACTTTTTTTATCAAAGACGTTTTGCAACCGCTCACTGTGAATCTTCATTTTTTTATATATCAATGTTGTTAGTTATACCCACAGTGTATCAGCAAAATGTCTGCAATTGAATATTTAAGTAAAGGAACGACATTTGGAGAAACTAATATACACAAGTACCTACTGTGCAACTATGATTTTTAATGATTCTAATAATTTTTTAAACAATTTATCAAGTCGTAATCCAAGTTTCATAGCTAGATGAAATCAAAGAAACGTCCTTTATAAAGAGTAAATAATGACAATATCATTGTAATATATACACTTTTAATTTAGTTAAGACTTAACTTAATAATAAAATTTCATAAATCTATAGATGATCCGCAAGTGCATATTCATTCCAGAACAAAATAAATTTGAATGAAATCAATATTTATAATTTATTCATGTACATTTTAAACCTTGGTTCAACTCCAAAAATAGAGAAAAAAAATTAACTGTGTGATCAAACTTTGTCGGATGTAACAACTGATAAACTTATAATGTTTCATTACTAGACTTTACCATTTATTTAAGTTCATAAATAGGTATATTTAAGTAATTTTTGAATATAGAGAAAATGGCATCCTCCTGTAAAGTAATATTCCATGTTTAATAAAAATTGTTTCACCTATTTCAACTCGAATTGTTTGCTAACTTATAGTATTTTTGATTTTTTAAATATTATATAAGATTTTATTTTAAACCATGAAATATTAAGGTATTTTAATACTCATTGAGTGTGCCAGTATTTATGTATCAATAATTCAAAAAAAAATTAAATATCTTGCAAGTCTGTTATGGTATAATGTAGGTACTTTATGATTCTTATTATTTTATGCAGTATAACATCGACCGAAACGGCTATAAACTTTTACAACGCATTTTGATCTGAAAACGAAAAAAATAGAGCTAACTTTCGGTTATTATTATAACAGTGTTGCCAGAGCGTTAAAAATATGTTTTTTACTAACGGCTACACATTGACAAGTAATTAACTATAATAAATGTATTTTGATTGTCCTAACTTAAGGTTTAATAATACTTAATGTTTAATGATAGTAACTCTCACTGTAGTTCTTTACACATATACGAATATAATTGCAAGTATTTCGTTAAAAATAGCACTGTACTGAACACCACGATTAATTAAGCTGTTTAATAATCAAAGAGCCTTTATAATTAAGTTGCCAGTGGGTTCGATTCGATCTCATAATATATATTACATATATACTATCTAATAATATACGAGTGTCTTACTGGCATCTTAACACAATAACGAAATTGGCCATCATAACTAATGTTTTCAAATTTGTTAAGCTGTGTTATATATATTAAGATTTGATAACAAATATACAATTGATAAGATATATTAGTTTTATTTACTCGGAAAACAATTTTGACAATTTATAGTTTTACAGTTCATTAGAAGGCACACGCGTTGCAATAAATATAATAATTTATCGTGAATTCAATTTCAAAGATAAAACGGTCGCCATTGAACTTTACGTCCAAAGGGCAAGTGCGCATTGTGACAAGTGGCAGCCCGTCAATGTCAAATCATAGCTTCAACCATCAGTGAGCACCTTGCACAAAATAATGCTGTGTATTTTCTCACACATTATAACCGTTTTTTGTTATGCAAAACGGTATTATCATATGTGTTTCTAAAACACACAGCTTTATAAAAAAGTACTACATCTACAGGTAAAGGAAATGGTAAGAAATGAAACCAACAATTGTGAAAGCACCAGTCAATAATTTATTCACTAAAATCCCTTAGTATACAATCTGATATCGGTGAAGTTAACAACACTAATGTGCTGATGTACGCAGACTTGCTCAAACTACGATTTCCGATTATCACACAAACAATATAGGTAGGTATAATGGTCCCAGATCCCAGAGCCGTAAAACACAACTTATTTTCTAAAGCATATAACTTTCAGTTCTTAGTTGTGTCTTACGGCTCTGGGATCTTAGAATATAAGATAGGGACATGTTTAGTCTGAAACTAAAATTTATTAATTGAAGGTTTTAAAATACTTGGCTCTAAACTTAAATTTTCTTCATGGAAAAGACAAGTTACCGTACCATCAGACTAAGTGCAGTAATAAATATACTATTAGGTAGGTACCTACCTATAAAGTTTTTGTAAGTATCGAAAGCGCACACGAATTCTAGTATTGTCCTCCATGCGGTAAGAAATACTTATGTATAGTCCTGGATGGAGCTCTGCAGTACTGAAATATTTCTTACCGCTTCAAGACATTTCAATTTGTATCCTCTTATAATTTGTGTCTGCTTCATATATCGTGTATTTTTTGTGAGTATTTGTATATAATTTGCATCTACGACACCCATAATTACGTCGAAAAGAAAAATTACACGTATTACAATACAACCGAAGTAATTAAATGGTGTGACACTTAGTTTTAACATTAAACTTACGCTATCGAGTAAAATGAGAATATTCGTTAAAATGGTTCGATGAATATTATTTACATGTTATATTCCTTGGAATGTCGAAGTATGGATATTTTTTTGTTACATACATTAAAATAATAGTTATTTAAATATCGACCTTTAACACATTTAGTATCTAGGGCTTACTTTGGCGTTTTATCTTAAGCCAGCATTTATTTTTGTTGTGCTTATAACAGTAAAACGCTAACCTAGTGTGCAGTAACCCTAAAGTTGTTAACTTATATAAAGGATTACCATACAGTTTAAAAATTACATTACAATTTTTAATTATATGGATCACGAGGATAAACTTGGAATGTTATTAATAAATTCAAAATTATGTTATTCAAAACATTAACGAAATTAATAATAGGTAATATTATGTTAATAGGTAATAATATATTTAAAGGCCTTATCGCACTAGCGAATTCGTTGCGAATCTGCGGCGTGTTCGATGCGCACCCATTCCGCTTTGAAATCGCTCGCAATCCGCTAGTGTATTAAGGCCCTTATTACTTTCAAACACGTATAAATTATAACATCTGCACGCTAGGTATTGTGTAAGATACTTGAATGACAAATGGAGTAACAATTAAAGCGCCACCTATAGTGATACTTGCGACACTAGGGAAGTACAATGACTATGAAGCTCAAGCTTATCAAATGAGCTTCCACAAGTATTTAGATTACACCTAAAAGGGTTTCTCTACAATTAGTATAAAATAGATTTTATTTTTTTTCACCTAACAACTATAAATAGATACTTATGTTTGACCACAAAGTAACCGATACAATGAGTATTTATTTATGAATTTTTGTTTAATTTTAGCATTACAATTCTAGTTTTAAATAATATAAAAAAAAAACTGTCATCCCTTCGTAGCAAAATTAGGTTTACGAACAACAACAACCTATCTATGTTACTTCTCACCAAAGACAACAAAATGCATCAAATGCATAGAGAATTTCTTTAAACTTATTTAAATTTGGAGGTAAATACGCTTTTAAGGAAACAAACTAAACATAACTTATCATACTGCCATGTTCTGTAAATGGTAATTCTAGTATTTATATGAGTAGAGAAAATAGTTACTAATATGAGCGTAGGCATAATTTACACTGGCTGAAATTATAACAATGAAATGACTCATATTATACATGTTTTCTAAAGATTTAATGTAAACTTAATTACGAGTAGTTTTTGTGAGTAGTGATGCTATTATGAAATAAATTACATAATCTGATAAGACCATACCTTTATTTTTACTCTTATAAGAATAAAATGTGTTGATGCGTACATAAAGTTTCCTATAATTAGATATGTTAATTAATTATACGAATTTGTAATAGAGAATACACATTTTATTAGTTCAATTATCTTCTTCTGCCCCCTCATGTCACAAATGCCCTGGTATATTATTTTTTGAAACAAACAAACATCCTATTTTAATTTACTGTTATTTAAATAATGGTACCTTGCAATACTTTTTTATCTATTAACTTTAGTGTTACTTAAATCAATTCCTCATTATTGTTCAATGTTGCCTGCGGGTATTTTTTTCTAATTTCTTAAAAGTATAAATAATCCTTGTTTAATGAGTTGCATTAGCACAACGATTAATTAAAGTATCGCAAGGCATTTCAGTATTATGGAAAAAAAAGCTTCTAATTTCAAAATTGGTAACTGAGGGAACCATGTTTATTGTGCGGATTAACAAAGTCAAAATGATACTTTAACTGAATCACAAAATATTTTCTCTATCTAATACAAAATATCGTATCTAACACCAATCAAATACTACTAAATCGAACGTCCCGTGCCTGCGGTGGACTTAGGATTAATATAATAAATATCACCCCGATGATGTAATAAATATATTACCTAATAACTGATTAATGCAACGATGTAACCCAAATTCCCGACTTGATTACTAGTAGATGCTTATGAACGCGGAAAAAGAGACAAGTAGAAAGAACTGAAAGACACTTCAGTTATTTGACGTGTGGCTATAGCTAGAGACCATAACAGCATATTATGCGATACAATTGCGATTAGCTGATTGCTGTGGCTGTGACGTTACAAAGCATATTGATGGTGGTTAGTTATGCCACATATTGTTTCTCCAATCACATAATATTTGAAGTTGCCACGTGTGTTTCCATACTAAAAGAAGTAGTTATTTTCTGTCTCAGTTCCGCGCTCATAATAAGTTACCATTTCAGCCCATTTATCTTGTCTTATTTGATATTTTGTAATAAAGAAACAAATTCTCACAACTCCCCTAAAATAGTATTTTTTTTTACTATTGAATAACATTAAAAGCATAAGTACTAAAGTCTAACATTCAGGTACAAACCTACTTGATAGTCTTGAATAATTTTACTAAGAAATTTTTTAATAAAAAATTATGATTTAAGATTTTAAGATCGTTTTAATATCCCAAGTTAGAAACGTTCAATCAATATTTTAAACGTGGTTTATAATTAAAACCAACTACAGAGAAAAAGCTGCCCAGTAGTGCTTTTATCCTATTTTTTTTGTAGCATATTATGAAGTAATTATGAATTATGAATTAATTGATGTAATTATGAAGTACATATTCTTCTTTATAGTGTCAGATAGTACGAGTAAACTGGAATGGGCTGTAAGGGTAAACAACGGTGGGTAAGTTAAAGTAGTAAAGATAATAATAGGGCCTTTATTATTCCTCACTCTGGGTGACGAAATATAATGCCGGATAAGTTAAGGTGACAATGTATATCTAATAGGTAATGACACCAGGTAACTCAGGGTGTAACGTTGCGTAAGTCAAGGTGCCCACGGGTATACGTTTGATTAATTTAAGGAAACAAGTAATGGCACCGGTTTACTCAAGGTGACGAAGTGTAACGGCGGGTAGGTTAAGGTGACAAAGGATAATAAGGAACACTATCGGGTAAGTCAGGGTGACGAAGTATAACGTCGGGTAAGTTATGGTGACAAAGAATAACAAGGAACACTATCGGGTAAGTCAGGGTGACGAAGTGTAACATTGGGTAAGTTAAGGTGACAAAGGATAACAACAAACAATATCGGGTAAGTCAGGGTGTTGACGGGACGAGGCCGGGACTGCGGGAGTGTCGGAGTGTCGGAGCGCGGGAGTGCTCGGCGCTCACTCGCGCAGCTTGTGCCAGTCGGCGATCTGGCGGCGCGGCGCGGCCTGCACCTCGTGCCAGTGGTGGCGCGCGCTGCCCGTGCCCTCCGCGCCCAGCTCCAGCCGACCGATTACCTGAGATACATAAAACATAATGGTTAACTGGAAGGGAATGAATACATCTAGCTTTAAGTGCGCCTTCTGTTCCCGTACTTGGAAAAAGTTTAAAAATACTCTCCATTCTTCGGTTTTCCTATGACAAATCCGTTTATTTGTCTTCCTTCCCCCTCTTGGGCTTAATTTTAAATACCAGGTTGGTTTTGGATATTTAAGAACTACATTGGCCATCAAACTAAATAATATTAACGCGATCGTGTAGACGTTCCTTACACATACCAATAAATTGATCTCTGATCTGATTAATGATACCCCATCACTAAATAACCAAGTGAAATGCCACCATTTTTTAAACTCACCTCGTTCTTGGTGACGCGGTCCCAGTCGAGCACGAGCAGCTCGAGGGACACGTGGTCCAGCGTGGCGGCGGGCGCGGCCGGCACCTCGAACACGAACGACTCGTTGAACACCGGGTTCAGCGTGCGCTTCTTCACGTGGGTCTTTTTCTTGGCGATGCGTTGGCCGTTGTACAGCAAGTACATCTTCACATAGCTGGTGAGAAAAAGAGGAATTAAAGTTATAATAATATACAGGTTATATTAAGCCTTTGACTGCCAAAGTGCCGGCGGCCGATGGTTAAAGTGGCAGCTGGCGCTCAATGTGCTAATAAGTTTTAAAGATCGTTGTCATTTAAATAATAGTACAAAGCTGTGGGACAGGTCGGATGTATGTAGCTACGGTAATCGATACGGTTAGAAATAAGGATGCTACAAAAATCACGTAGAGTGCTACGCGGCTCCGGTCCGTATTGTTCGTAGCTGAGCGGGCTACGAGAAATGTTATGCAGTTTTTTAGTATTTGTTGTTATAGCGGCAACAGAAATACATCATCTTTGAAAATTGTCACTGTCTATCACGGTTCCTGATTATTATACAGCATGGTGACAGACGGACAGCGGAGTCTTAGTAACAGGGTCCCGTTTGAGGGTACGGAACTCTAAAGAGTGAATATACTGACGGGTCGGCGAGGCCGGTGACGTCCATCTTGGGCAAGTTGCGCGCCTTCAGCAGAACCACGGTGAGGCGCGCCGCGGCCGGCTGCCAGCACAGCGACACCAGCACCTCGCCCCGCGCTGCTGCGCGCATCTGCGTAATACCAAAAAATATGAACTCTACACTCTACATCAATAAAAAAAATCTAATTTTTTTATTCATCATAAATCATAAGGTATTTGTTTACACTGGATGAACGTTAAACAATACGGTGCATCGGCTTTAGGCGCCTTTTTGGATAAAACAGGCTTGGAGAAAAAAGTCGGACGTAAAAAACTAATTAAGTATTAACTATGCAACTTTAGCCTGATAGTGAGTACTAGGGGTTATTTACTTAAGGAGTGCTACTTTAGCTTTAACGAGTACCTTCAGGCTGCGAGGCTGTATCTCGCGGCACAGCGCCATCGCCTCTCCGCTCTGCAGCTGCAGGCTCGCCAGCGGGGACACCACTTCACCGATTATCTCGTCGCGGGAATATCTACAGGAACAAAGGATAAATAACTTACTAATGTCTCATGAAATTGTACACCGTCAAAAGATCATAAAAGTCACATAATATTTTAATACAAATACCTATACTCTCAATCGGCGAATTAGGTGAGATCAACTCCGTGCTTAGAGGCACTTAAAAACTAATGTTTCTTATGTTTGTCTACATCAATACTTTCCTTATTGAAATATAATGGTTGATTCAATGTTTTCATGTAATTTTGTATACGAGTATGTATACAATATTTCATAGAAAACGTAATTAATTTATATAGACTTTATTGACGTTGATTTTAAAAATATTTTTATTTTGTCTTCAATTTGAATTTATTTTATTTTATTAATGTTCACAATGTTCACATTGCAAAATCTAATATAATGAATAATAATCACCGTTACGTATGTCCCACTGCTCGGCACGGGTCTCTCCCCACAGTCCCACAATCGGGGAATGCCTAGAGCATACTACACCACGCTGCTCCAATGCGGATTGGTAGAAATTTACCTACACTTAAAAAATTATGAAACCGACCTATCAAAGCTGAGTACAACGAAGTGCAGAGTAATGCCGGCGAGTTGGTGCGGGGCCAGGCCGTAGAAGGTGAAGTCCTCATCGTAAACTGGACAACGAGTCTTGCGCACCACCCTGGAAGTTGTTAAAAAAGAAAAAGATATAAATCAATTTTATATTACCTTCACTGTACTAGTTTTCGCCCGCAACTTCGTTTGCGTGTACTTCAGAAAGCAGCGAGACTTGAGAAATGCAGCAATTCCTTACACAAAGTCCTACTCTTACTTCACTACTCACGATTGAGATTAAAAGGTGAAAATATTTAAATCTATTTATGTTTTATTATGTTTGAGAAATCTGTCCTAACTAGTAAAAATGTGAGCTTATAATAATAGTACCGACCTTGTCTTGACCTTATGCTGCTTGTCGGGCAGGAGTTGGAGCTTCACGTAGGGGTCCGGGCCAGCGGGCTCACGGCCTGGCAGACCCTGACACGACACCACAGACACGACCAGCGCATTCTTCTCGTTCTCATACCTGAAAATGTATGTAGCCTTTGAATAAAACATTTAATTCCTTAAAACTGTAATGGTTCATTAGATTTCTTTCTCTACAATAACGCAGTCTCTATAATGTTTGTTTTAAAGTGAAATAAATAAACAGTGGCATATATATATGCAGGGTAGTGATATAGCTCATTTATTTAATTTATAGGATTTTTTTTATTGTACATCTTGTATTTTTTAACCTTCAATAAAATTACAATAAAAACCAAATAAATAAATAAAAATTGATAGGGAAAATAAATAAAAAAATTCTAAATCCTTTGTAAACAATTCTAGTCTTAAATTACCAGTCGTGATAAAGTGATCAGAGAAACCTAAACCGATGCTTATGGAAAAATATAAAAGCTTTTTGAAACAGATTTCTCACCAAATAACAATTCATTATTTTGCTCAGCAAACGCCGCCTCAAGTTTACATTTTCTTTAATGATTTGACTTTGTGATAGAATAAGAAAAGATTCTTAAGCAAAAGTTCAAAAGAGCAAACAATATTGTGCCAAGCTTTTTTGAGCTTAACATTTGCTCTACATTTTCGTTTCAAGACTCACATCTTCGAACAATGTGTCTTTATTATCTTGTAAAATATGTCAAGAAATGTGAGTTTTGTCGACATCATTATTGTTACTCGTAGGAGGCTTAGCCTGGCGTGGGCGGCCCGGGAATATCGCTAATGAAAGGCTTGAATCAAGCCACTTTACCTGTAACGTGTAGGGACTGCCCATATTTTTATTTTATAGCAAAGTGCTCCCGCTACAAACCTTTCTTGCGAACATAACAAATGATTTCACTAAAGAAAAGAGTAGTATCTACTTTCTCACTCTTAAAACGTTTAAATTTTAAATAAATTCAAATTCAAATTCAAAATTTTTATTCATCATAAGGTACACGTATACACTGGATGAACGTCAAATAACTCGGTACTGTATTAAATGTATTAAATGATACGTTATCATAAACAGTACTGCCACGCCCGTCGCGTATATACTGTTTTATAATTGTATATTTATAACTATTTACAGAATAGAGCTTATTTGAGGGCGACGTTAATAGATAATACTCCGCAATAAACCTCCCACGGTCTAGGAATAAGTAAAGCGACAGGGTAACAACTCCAGACAAAATAACTAGAAGATTTGCTCGCAAATTAGTATACGAGTAGGTTATACAGGCAGTTAGGATTTATGCGGGTTCTAGTGATTGATGAATATAGAAGTTGTGTTTCTTAGTGTACATTTATTACATGTAGAACTTCGAAATTATATAAAAATCTCATCTACGAAAGAAATTGCCGCAAACTGTTTAGTTATCCACTGCTGTCTTATTGAGGCGGTGTGATTAACATTATACTTTGCCTTAATACAAAAATCTTGTTTGTTACATTCTAGTGCGAATGGAGCGATCACATAGTTACATTTATAATCTCCTAATTATACTCCTATGCTGTTTTTTATAAAAAATTTAAAAGGAAATTATTAATTTTAAAATTATTTTATATTAATTGTGATGTAATCATTATAGTAGATAACATTAGGTTCAAAGTTACAACGTCTAGCCGCCCTAGCATTGAGGTAGGTTTATTGTTTGCCCGACATCGCAGTGAAACGATCCGACCTTTACAATGCCCAAACGTCCTTCCTGAAGGTCAATAAAATAAAAAGGATTAACTGATATGTCTGTAGGATATTGGAATAATGGAGCTGTAATATTGATATAGTTTTAGTTATAGATAGTTTTAGGTTAAACACCCCGCGTTGTTCAGCTTTAGGCAGACATTTTAGGTCATACAGCCCGTACACATGTGTTTTTAAGAATACAATTTACTTTGAGCACAATTACACGCCCTACTTCCCTTGAAACTTAACAAAACAGTTCGCAAACGTAACACTTTCTTATAAAACAACGCCTGTCTACAGATTACGTAAGGATAAAGGCTGTTAATGAGTGCTGTATTTGTTTGAAACATCTGTTTACGTCGCGAACGTTATTCAATTGAATTTGTGACGCAATAGATTCGAATTGCGAGTTTATCTGCAGTTTCGAAATATTCCTGATTGTAATCCAGACTTGTTTTTATTAAGTAAGATTGAAAGTTTGTCTCAATCAGTTTAACTATTTCATTAACACTGAATTTGATCTAGGTATAGAAAATTAGGTACCTACATGAGTTTTTCTTAATTCATTTTATTTATCGTTAATTAGTAGCGAGCATGCAGGCCACCTAATAGGTCGAATTGTTTCTTAAATCTTGCAGACACGCCTTTTAATTTAATACAAAACCAACCTAATTTCCTTATCAGGAGATAGCTTCCCGTAGTACACTTATATCTTAATAACTATACACATAATAACCATTGCCTCTATTCAATTTTACAATATTAAATTGTATATTTTTACTCGATGTGCGTGACTTCAAGTCAAACCATTTTCATGGCACACAGAAATATGTTTCTGATTATGTTGCGTAACGCAGCGGCCATTACGAACCAAATCCCGACCCGATGTTATTGGAATCGTATTACCCTATATTATGCCCGTTGTTTACTGATAAGTAACAAGCTTATGTTAAATCCAAGGGCAGTGCCTACTTTGTGCACAGTTTTGTTAACCTCTAATGCAAAAATAGGGATGTTAAAGTTTGGCGTATGTATTTACAAAGTACAAAGAAAATTATCTATTTGAACATTTTCATCATCAGAATCTATTTACCTATAACACACGGTAAAATACGACTCCAAAGCTGGTTTCTACTTTTATTTGCATAATTCTAAGCCTTAAAGTTCAAAGCCCAAAGTTCAAAAGCTCACAGTAAACAGCTATACTAACTAGCCCCATGGAAAGGGTGAGATTGACAAATCTGTTTTCAATTTGCGTGCGGTGATTGGTGGGACGTGTGAGAGAGAGGGCATTATCGATTTTGCGGCCGTTTCGATACGTATGTATGTACGGTATATGTTCAGGGTTACCATGTCCTACACATAAAAAGCCTAACTTAACGGCAAATTTAGCCTTTATTTTTGGTTGTAAAAGCCAGACATCTTTTCGAAAGCTGTAATGAACTTTCACAATAGAAGTTAAAGATGACAAGTTATAGGGGAACCAAACTCATGAATCACTCAGGGAAGTCATGTATCTCATTGGTCAATGTATGTGTCAGGTGTCTATCTCATTGGCCAATTCAGGTACCGCTGGCTGACGTCACGTAACTGAACAGAATGGCACTAAGAGTTAATAATAGGCCTCCAACTCTAACAAAAGCCTGACAAGCTTATATCATATCGGGTAAATATCAATATTTAGCCGGACATAGTCTTAAAAAGCCGGCGAAAGCAACCTGTCAACCCTACTCATATGTATGTGCCCACAACCTACGCTGCCTACACGTGAACATGACAGCACTGAACATTGTTAGCCGTGTCGGCTTACCTCCTCGCTGAATAATGTATGACGGACAATGTATTTTGCTCCGAAGCTTGTCAAATATCGTATAATGTTTGCGAAATGAGAAAGGAGTTCGGTGCTTATAATTTATCTCGTGATAATTTGTATTCGTTTATTAGAAATTTTCTTTAAAAGTAGATGCATTAAAATGCAATCTAAACAACCCGGAAAGTCGAGTAGAAACAAACAAACAAATGTACTATCCTTGTTTTGAAGCCATTCAAGGCATTATCGGCCATTTTGTAACTTTGTTATTTATATTACGGTGTTTGCACCCATTCAAACATATCGGTTATACTCTATGACTCTTCTTATAGACAATTTCAATAGAATCTGCCAAACTAACAAACCTTTTTAATATATTATTACTTAAATTTAACAATTACGTTTTACTTTTCAATCAAGAAAGAAATGTTTTATTCTCTTCAATTCAGACAGTTCGTATGATTGCTAGACTTTATAGAATTGTACCTATGTACTGTACACAAAGGAAGAATGCTTTGTATGAGTTCATTAACCCCTGCTGGTAAATAATGTCCATGCGTGGTATGTTCACATTTATTTGGAATACTTATATGTAGGCTCTTATAAATTTTTGTCAGTACTTGTTACTACTGTTATTATTGTATGCATAGTGTGTATTTGGCTTGTAAACCCATATTAGTGCAAATAAATATTTTTCATTTCATTCTTTGTCCTAACTGTCCGTAGGTATGTAAGTACATGTGCTTGGCACGTTATGATAGATTCAAAATACAAAAGAT
>DWAV01001033.1:0-15045 GCA_018231305.1 Noctuana lactifera
ACCGAAACACAACTGAATTGCTTCATTTGCTTCACGGCAGTCATGGGTGCAGCGGTGGTACTTCCCCGATCGAACCATACAAGTTCTACCACCTACATAAACCTAAGTAGGTAGGTAAACCTAAGTACTTATTTAGTAGTTAGAAGCAATAGGTAGGTATCTCTGCCTAATGGTTATCTTATTTATTGAGCATGAACTGAGTAGCATCTAGGTACCTATACTTATTAGAAACTAGCTCATGCCCGCGAATTCGTCCGTGTGGATTTCATAATTAATTGGACCAAAGAATCACGTTGTCCCATAAACTTTGTCCCCGTTTTTTACCCCCTTACGGGGAGACTTTTGGAAAAGGCTTTTTTATCGGATGCCTACATCATACAAAGTAACCTATACAACCTCTAAGTTTCGGATCTCTACGATTAACGGTTTAGGCCGTAGTCATTCGGACAAAGCATTTTATAGGTAGGTACTTATAGAAATCGATAAGGAAAACTTTAGTAGGTAGGTACGTAGGTAAATAGGTAATAATAATTAATAGCCAAGTAGGGCATTTGGTAAAAATGAGATACCTAGTAGACCAAGTAAGTAATTGAGTTACCTATTTTCATTTAAGAATATTGATGGGTAGTGTAGGTAACTAACTAGGTAGTTCTAGAATTCTGCTAACTTAGTTTTAAATTATATTAGTAGATAGATTGATATAGGTAGTAGGTAGGTAGGTAATTTACATTTCGTAGGTACCTATTACATCTACCTATATTGTGTAGATATTATTATACCTACTTATTGAAAGAATTGAATAGTGTTAGTTTCTCTGTGGCACGTGAATGACTTTGTGACGTGATGACGAATCATTTTACACCGATTGCATACCTACCTATATAAATATATATCTATAAGAAAAAAAGAAAAAAGATATATTTTAAATTTATAACCAACGTAGGTAGGTATACAAATAAGTAGGTGTATGTTATTATATAACATAAATGTTCTTTTTTTAAATATTCCTTAACTTAAAAAAAATATTGCGGTGCTAAACGGAACGGTACCTACCTATCTACTACCTAGGTAGGTAGGTACTTACGTATAACATTTTCTCATAGATTTTCGTACCTGTTCAACCCTTTTTATGACCCACTACTGGGCACGGGTCTCTCCCCACAACCGGGGAAGGCCTGGAGCATACTCCACCACGCTGCTCCAATGCGGATTGGTGGAGTTTCGTACCTACATACCTCAAAATGAAATAAATACCTACCTAATTAGTTTCGTGATCGTCGTACGTAGAACTCAAAATACGTTATTCCTTGAAATACCTACCTACCTATTTAAATTTTAGGACAGTAAAGTTTCCTGGACTAATAAACTCTCGAAAGTAGGTAAAATAATGTAAACACTAGCAACACAAATTATTTTACGGAAATTTTGCGGAGTATAATTTGCGACAAGAGGAACTGAAATCGAAGGCGCGGTATCAAAAAATTGAATTACAACTTTTGCAGAAAAAACAGAAAAAAACCCTGGTGTACCCACCATCGACCGGGGGCGTTGCTGGGGGCGGCGACCGTCCCACCTATAGACCGTGGTGATGTAGAGGCACGCAGTTGCCCATCGGTCGCGACATAACGCGCACGTCGCCATGCAACGCGCGCCAGTGTAAGTGTAGTGGGGCAGAGGCCCATACGTTCGAAAATAGAAAACGGAAAAATTGACCCCCAGATGGGAGTGTACGAAGAGAGGGGCGCGATGCACTGGGTGAGACCTCACACTTAATACAGAAAAACAGCACTGCAAACATTCAAATTGTTCCCGCGAATACGATTTGAAACAACGTTACGATTAGTGTTGTAAACTAAAGTGACTAAAACTTATATTAAGTATTTGAAAATTTAACTGTACATGGAAGGATTACTTCAACCGTTGTTTTATGGATGTGCACACTTTACATATCTGTCTACTTTATAAATAAAAAGTTTTATGAAAGTTTTGCAGCCTGTACAAACTTATAGGAAATTTTGCAATAAACGTAAACTTTTTTAGTTACCTAGGTACTTCAAAACTGTTCAGGTTCTTTCACCTACAAGCTAGAAAACTTTTTCTGATTGATACCTACTTCATTTTTATTTCAATAATAAGATATAGGTATAGGTAGGTATATTTATATTATTATCACCGTAACATTGTAAAAGTTGTTATAGGTAATTTACTCTACAGTTTGTAAACTGTCCAATAATTGTGAACTGAAATGATTATTTAATTCTGGGAATTTCTTTGTTATTTTTGTAATGAGAAAGTAATGCTTTAATTTAGTACCTACAGTTCACAACTTTTCGTCACTTTGTAAAGTGCAGGCTCCCTCGCCGTTAGATCATAAACTAACTGTTTTCATAATTTGTCGGTGACATATAGGTACTTACCTATAGTTACATACTTATTTAGGTATATGATATAAGTAATTTAAATAGCAAAGAACATGATATGACTAGGTATGATACAATTATAGGCAGACTTTTATAATTTCAAAAAGTAGGTAGGTACAAGGCGTGCGGTATCAGCGTTGAAATCTTTTACATGATCGATGTTTGTCACGCTCGCCTACCTACTCTACATTTTATCTTCGAAGAGTGACAGTAAATAATAAATATTTTAATTGAATTACATATAGGTATGTATGGAGTTTACAGTTGCTTATGGTAATCAGAATTACTTTCATTTAGGCCGTGTGTGTGTAGTTTTTAAAAAACAAAAGAAATGTTGCTAATCTATACTAATAATATAAAGCTGAAGAGTTTGTTTGTTTGATTGTTTGTTTGAAAGTGCTAATCTCAGGAACTACTGGACCGATTTGAAAAATTATTTTTGTATAATGATAGCTACATTCATGAGGAAGGTTATTATAGGCTATCAAGCATTACGTTACTATTCTTAACGCGGGTGAAACCGCGTGGCACGGCTAGTAATATTATAAGATGATAGGCTTTGTAGGAGATAAGTAGGTAGGTAGGTACCTATATAAAGTTATCATTTTAATTTAATAGTCTTTGATTCTACGAATTTCTAATGAGTAGGTTCTTACCTAATAAACCCGTTTTTCTTTGAACCCTTTCAGCTTTATAAACAAAACATCTATTGCAAATGTTGAATCTTACCATATCTAGGTAGGTCCTGTACCTGAATTAAGTACTTAAATTGCAGTTCAAGAATTTTACTACTTTAGATCCAAAGAAAATTAATAATTAATAGCTGTATAATTCCCATTAAGTTTTTAGCAAGTAGCATCAATAAAATTTATTTCAGTATCAGAAGTGTGGGTATAATAAAGTTTGAGAACCTTTAGACATAAGAATTCAATTTGGGTTTTAGTTTTTATCACCGGTAGGTAGATAAATATTAGTCGGCCGACGGACCACGCAACGTAAGATTCACAAGAGAAGCAAAGCAATATTAGGTAGGTATATAGGTGTATATTCGTTTGTATATTATTCTCGCAAATAAATCACGGCGTACAGGTACATTCAGACAATCAAAGATCTTAATTGCTGGCATCAATTTATGCATGCCCTAAATTAAAATGGAACGCATCCACCCTCCACACACTCGAGAGATTATGTCACTCAACAAGTGACGATCGAAGGATTGCCGATTGTATTGATTAGACACATTAGGTACCTATCTAACCTAATTATTATACCTAATTATTTAAAAAATAGATTCTTTTATATTTTTACAAAACTCTTATACCTAGGCACCTAGGTATCTGAGATTTACTCGTATCTAGGTATACGCCTCGTGCATTTTATGAACTGATTAAATTGGATCAAGCGACGATCTGGTTTTGATGGTAATATACCTAGGTACAGTTTTTGAAATAAATTTTAATATAACTTTGATTTTTCGTTATTTTGCTATGTTATATAGCAAAATCAAAGTTTAAAATACTAGGTCCAAATATCGGCATAATAGTATGAAATTAATGAGTAGATTATAAGATAAAATAAAATATGTTCTATCAGAAAAAAAACATTGTTTATTAAGGTCTTTATAGTATAGTCTCGTAGCATAGGTAGGTGTAGGTACCTACCTAGTTTCTGAATCAGGCCGTATTAAATGACTTGTTATTTCAAGTTTTTTGTTCTTATATTTATGATACGTAGGCAGGCTCTATAGCTGTAGTATAATAATATAGCTATTGATCGCGCATAGTCTCTGCTGATTGATTGCGTTAGTGAAAGCGAGCGCAAGCGATCGCACCACGGGCGCCGCGGCGCCGACGGTACTCGATGGGTGGCCGCAAATGGCAAATTTCAGGCGCGCTTCAGTGCTTTTGAGGGCACGTTAAACCGTCACGTCGGTCCCGGCTGTTATAAATGGTTAACAGTTAGTCGTTAAACCTGGTCGGAGGCTCTTTGAACGGTTTGATAACATCCAATACAGGTGAGCCATTAAGCCGATTCGGCTTAAGCATACTCTACCGATGGAGCAGTAGAGTATGCTCCAGGTCTTCGCCGGTTGTAGGGAGAGATCGGGGCCCAGCAGTGGACTATAAAATAAAGGTTTGCATGTACTTAGGTATTATTTAAGTGAAGAGAGAGAGAGAGAGAAAACTCTCAGCACTTTGATGTCCTATACCTAGTACATACATCTGTTAATAAAATTAATATAATTACTTTATACATTTACAGTGCCGTCATTTTAAAGATTTTTTTTGTGTAATTAGGTATTAGTACGTACTTTGACGATTCCTACAGTTCCACATGAGCGAATATTTACCAATCGATCTTACGTACCCATATTAAATAGGTAGGTAGATACACAAAAATATAATGACTAATAAATTTATTTTAACCTTTCAAAAATACTTTATGACTACGTATAAAACTTATCTTCTACCTACCTACCTACCTACAGTGAACACATCAACTGTCAGTTTAACTCTAAGTTACTACTGTATCAAAATTACACGCAAAATTGCGCTTTATTTTATTCGTCAGCCGTTGCATAGGAATACTTACCACGCTTGGTATGAAAATAGATGTAAAGTAAGATAAAAAGTTATAATAAATAAAAAGTTTTGAGTTTTGTCATTAGGTACAAGTGTCAAGCTTAATATAATAATAATTTAGGAATAAACTTTAAATGTTTTAACGTTTCGTCGTAGGTCTAAAAGCTTTGGAAAATAGATTAAAACACGTCCTTTTTTCTACAATACCTATGTCTAAAATGCTCTTAAAAGGACGTATTTACTCCGTCGCCACTACTATTTAAATTCTCTTAATTTTGGCTTGTCATTACAGAAAAAAAAGTAAACAACCCCTTTCGTCTTATAATCAAGGACAAAAAGAATCTAAATTTGTTTTACTCTCCCTCTCGTCTGTTGTAAATTTTAGACGTATTCTAAAAAAAGAACAGTGTTATTGACACTCAGGTTCAGGTTCACGTGGGAGGTTTCATTCAATAACACGGAGCGGCGGAGGTAATAGATAGCAAGGTATTGCGGATATACAATTTACTATAACAATACTACTCTACTATACTATATTTACCTTCTTACTGAATTAACACAAAATGTAATGTTATAGTTATGTTATTTTATAGTTAAGTAAGCATTTAAATAATGATTAAATGTAGATTATATTATGTAAGTATGTAAGTATAAATATTTTTCGTTTGTAATGTTATTCTTTTTTTTATTTTATTTTTAACTTAAGTGAGTAACAAACCAGCAATAACCACCAAATGTTTAGTGGTCCCTGCAACCCATGGACACCCACATCTCAATTAGGAGATAAATCCTATCTGAGGTCAGGTTCCATACTCGAACATTGCAACTCTTGAGGTGAGGACTAAAAGGCCTCTTCGAATAAAGTGTCACCGGCATCGCACTTTCATCGAAAAACAAAGAAACGCAAGATCTGATTTGTTTCAGCGCGGGTTTGAGGGTGGTTGTATTCGCTGTGGAACTTCCTCAAGCGAACTGCATTAGTTCTAAACTTATGTACATTTTATACAATGTTATTTAAAATATTTAGTTATTTTTAGTTTATAATATTTAGTTAGTGTGGAATATAAACTAAGACATACTTATTTCAATTGTAAGGTCGTCCTAAAAAATAGAGAAGGAAAATTGATATGTCTGCTTACAATTGAAGAAGATTTTAACGGTCTGGTTGCAGTTTATCGGATCAGATACGTGCGACCTAGATGCAGATCAATGCAGTGGCCATAGTTCTCCAGGCTAAGGTCTTAGAGCAAGATATTGGGGTTATACTTATCGCTGTATATCAGCCTTAGCGAATACAGGCAATGTTGTAAATCTTAGAAAGATAACGCCTCAAGTTAATTTTATGACCTACTAAGTACTACTACCAGTGGCAAATGACGCGGTTGAAACACGGGCAACGCTAAATTGATTATTATCTCTTAATTCTAAATAGTTGCGTTCTTATCTATTAATATCGATGCATAGTCTGAAATTAATGTTTTTATTAATTTCAGGTACATACCTAATAAATAATAATTATTGAAAAATGATTAAAAGAAAAATTACTTTGAAAATCTGTTTGACCTTTTTGTTTCACTTGACGGACTTAAATAAAATATAAAAGGTATTTATTAAACAAAAAGAAACGTAGTTAGGTATACCTAATTTACATAAAACATACAGATGCATGAGATTAAGAGTGTGCCTAGGTGCCCAGTGCAACGGAGGATATTGGTAAATTACAATGACGAAGAAGTACTGTCACCTCAATGTTAAATTATTACAAAAATACTTTGATGAATGATAGATAGATATATTATATCTATGAAATAGGTACGATAAACCAATGACTATTAAATATCATAGCGATAAACACAGAACATAGACAATATTAACACTTTTTTTAAACTTACTTTAATATAATTTATAGGCATTTTAACATCGTTAAGTACTTTCCGGTTGTACCTTGTTTCTTAGAAACACCTGTTTTCTGTAGTATGGCTTAAAGTTATACCTACTAAAAAAATTAATGATATTAATATACGACTATCTTGCAAGCACGTAATAATACTTAGGTACGTAGTATCGTGAATTGCGTACCTACCTACTTCTTAGGTAGTTGATAATGATAACCGTTGGGTATTATATTGGACTGTTAGTAGCAAAATTTTATGTGTGCTTCTGAGCTTCAAAGGGTAATTTAAGCCTCCCTTACTAAGGTCCCGTCGTTCTATCGTTAGATAACACTAATTAACCCTCGTCCGAAGTCTTATGGGCGATTTATAAATCCCCTATATTATATGTAAGCTGCCGACTAATATTTACCAATCAACATTGGATCAGCGTGGTGGAGTGTACTTAGGCCTATCCCCAGTCACTGAGTAAGAACATAGATACAACAATTCCAACAGTGCAGTAGAATATAAAAAGGAACATAAAGGGGAACACGGAAAGCATACGAGTAAAATATTTTTGATATAATTTATAAAATGCATTAATGATTTTAGTTGTTAACTGTTTAAATATTTTAATTGCATACTTATGATAATATAATTATATAATAATTTGGGTGGAACCTATGGAAGAGTAAATCCTGTGGTCGATTTACAGTGCACCACTGCACCGCGGAAGCGCACCGGAGCGTGGCAACGGTATCAAATATTATAATTATTTATTAAACGCAAAATAACTCCCTCAAGAGTTAACCACGGTAATAAATTTTATAAATATGAAACTTTCATAGAATTACGTCATTTAGATAATTATAGATAGGTATTTGTGTGAACTAACAGAGATTTATTACTTAGACTCCTAGTCTAAGTCTCTCTACATAAAAAAATAAAATAAAATAAAAATGTTACGTAGATAATTGATACGACTTTGAATGGATTAATGTTTGCCTTGTATCTTGTATATCTACAAAGCGTGGAATAAAGTTAGAAAACAAAGCATTTAATGCCTAGTAATAATAGAATCCAGTCCGGTCTGCTAGAAGAAATTTCTTTAGGAATAAGCAGACTTTTGTGTAAAGTTTTCTTAAATGTACGTCTACCTATCTACCTACGTTTCTGTGTGCAAGAACCATTAAATAAAATGAATGAGAGAGCGACTTTTGATTTAGTTAACAGGAAAATCTCTTAACCGAATACTTTTGCTTGCAGCAACAGAGTGAGCGGTACCTGTCGTCAGCGTACGAAGCAGGGGGCGAGCTGTCACCAGTAGCACCCGCCACTTCTCCCGGTTCGCCTCGTGACTGCACTTCGTGTCGCAAGCGGGAGCCCCCGGACGAGCCCCCTCCGCCGCCCCCTGAAGACGCGTGCGCCGGTTGCGGTTGCCGTATTACGGACAGATACTACCTTCTAGCGCTGGAACGACGGTGGCATACGCCCTGCCTAAGGTGCTGTGAATGCAAGATGCCCCTCGACTCTGAAAGGCGATGTTATGCACGCGACAGCAATATATTCTGTAAAAATGATTATTTTAGGTAAGTGCATAGTTTTAATGGTGGTTTTTTTTTATATTATGTAGGTATTTAGAGGAAGTAGCGAACACTAACGCAGACGACTTATTTTATTAAATGTTCAATGTCTATAGGGTAAAGGCAAATTTTGTATGAAACAGTATGATCAGTAGGTATGATCGAACATTATAATAATATATTCGGGACTAAAGGCATGTTTACCGGTATTCTGTTCTGTTTATGACCGGTGTACAATAAATTATATTTTGTTTGTTTGTTTTTACCCCTTAGAACCAAAACATAATAATAATTTATTTAGAGTGTTAGTGATACCTCCTGAATGATAATGAAATATAATAAAATAAATAACAAATAACAATAAGTATACTTAAGCAAATTAGTACCCATAGTACCTACTTAGTCCTTTTCAATTTAAAAAATAAACACGCTTATTACTTTTATTGCCTTTCAATTTCACAATTACTTTTTAATTGATTAAAAAAGCAATGAAATTAATCACATTATGAAGGTCATAAACGGCCTAGTGTTAATGTATGGGTATCAGATATATTTGTTCAAACAATTGCCAGAATAATATTGAATCGAGCTATAGTAATATTGTTATTTTCGTCTCTTCCTTCCTTTTACTATTACGGGAAGGACCATGTTTCTCGTAATTTTTCTATAAAAAAATTTAGTCACAATTTATAACGTCCAGAACAAATACACGCATTTGTAGCGTAGGTACTTATGATAACCACGAGCTTATTTCTCGATGCCGCGTTTTAATTACTTTTGCACATATTTACACATAGAGTCCTACCATTTTCAGTGCCGTTTTACGAGTCATTCATAATACATACCTACTATCCATTCAGAAAAAGCTCCACTTTTGAATCGCCGCTAATAAATTTAATAACTTAATATTTGTTTCTGTTAAGACTGATGGCCACCTTGTTTTAAAAGATAGATACATCAATGGATTTAAAGAAATATTAACGTTTCACACTTACAATCCCGCACTAGGACTTCGCAGAAAGAGTGCCAATAAACAAAGGCAATTACACTAATGAACGATAACAGAAAAATAAATTTAGTCTGATAAATCTGAGATCTAGTTTCAATGTAGCTAAAATATATTTTTATTGTCACCGTAACATTGTAATCTAATAATAGCCCGCGTTAGATGTAGATACTAATCGGAATTCGCTATTCATCGGTGAATGTTTTAATTTTATTTAACTCCCTCGCCCGTTATATTGAAAACTAACGGTTCTCAAAATTATTTGGTGTCACAATATATAGATTATAGGCACTTAAATATGTATAGGTACCTCCTTAGTACTAGCATGCATTTAATTTGCTAAAGATAAAATTTAAATTGAAGCTACGGAATTTGTTATTTTATTTTTTGTTTGTTTGTTTAGTTCGACATCCCATCGACATAAATTATTCGTTCGATTTACTTACGCTAGCTAGACTATAGGTTACATAAACGTATTTATGTAATACGAAGTATATGGCAGCAAGGGAGGCTCACTGAGACAATCCGGGGGGCCTCTATGCCAAATAAATTTGCACATAACACATAACATACCTATTCTTACAAACTTAACGTTATAGAAAATGATATCGCATCAGATTTTATAATAGCATTCGCATCTTGTATCCTACTTTGAATGTAACTTGTAACTTTTTATGTACTTGTAACTTGTTGAATGTAACTTTTTAATGTTACTTTGAATGTAATGTTACCTACTAAAAAATATGCGAAGATTTAATTTTTCTAAGGTGAATGGGCACGACTAAATATTTAAGTTAAGTATAATTTTTGCATTACCATTTAGGTGCAAAGTAAGTGACATTGACAAGCAGTTTGAGTTTCCAAACGTCGCCGTCGCGGCGCGATAGTGTCATTTTACTCAATTTACAGCGATACCGCAATGATAGCGTTAAAATAAAATTTCTGTATAAGTGTTTGGATAGCGATCATTTTTTGCAAAACTTTAAAATATTTGCAAAGTTATATTCAGTTACATAAATAAGTTGGGAATTTTGTTGTTAAAAGTCGCGGTGTGGAGAGTTAGGCAAATGTTTTATCGAATTGTCTTATAAAAATATCAGACGTCGTTAAGAAACTAATTTTGTTTTTTTTTAAATACCTACTGTTAAATATAAGTAGGTATGTGTTATTTTGCGTTAATTAAATAATTGTACCTATGTCACAAATCTCTGTTACTGTATGAAGATATTTTACAGATTTTAAGTAGGTACCTACTTGGTAGAGATTTAAAGTTTTAAGTTATTAATATATCGAATGCAACACGATATGATTCGATACGAGAATTGAGCCCTTGGACAGGAGTGCGACATTTAATTTAAGTAGTTTAAGTACCCGTAAGGCAACTAGAAAAAATGGAACATAAATGGGTTAATGTTTATGACGATAGTGACCTATAACAAGAATCTAACTTGTCCTAGTATCCAACAAAGCCTTGTTTTTTTATATACCTAAAAGCAAACAGGAATACGAGCCGCCAATAGGAAAGGGCGTAAGAAATAATTACTTAAATGTTAACAAATGCTGTTGTAAATAAAATTATGTTTTCTATAGAATTTACGACGTCTACGGTAAAATTAATTTGATGTACTTACTCGTAGTTGGAAACAGCTAAGTTGTGCCGTGTCGGCTAAGTAATTCAAGTACCTACTGACGCACGTAACTTCTGAATTTCATTGTACTCGTAGTTAACGGCATGGTGTCGATTATTTCTAGAACTTCAAAATCAGACGTACAGACTCGGATACAGCTGAAATTTCACGCTATCATTTATAAGACCCAAAATAAACATGAATGAAGATATTATGTTATTTTAGTTAGGTGTTATTGCTTTTTTGTGGAATAAAATTCAATCGTTTGAAGTTGAAACTTTGAACACATCATCAAGCGGTCCTTTTTATATGCCATCATGCTTGAGTAGTTTATAATGATTCAACTGCGTTTAATATCCATGAGCGTAACCTCTTGTTCGTAGTATGTTAGGTCCATTGAGTAGGTGTGTACCAGTCATAACGGTTGGACGATGCTAGATTTGGGCGCCACGTCACGGGCCGTCACCCATCTGGGCTCTATCTGATGTACGTTTTACAGCCCACCCCGGCCACAACTCACTCGGCATTATCACCGCGCTCACGTCCGACATGCACGCATCTCAATGGCACATCTCTACGGGACGTCAACTGCGTGTGCCTTAAAATAAAGGCGGAAAGAGGTCGAGTTTTTTTATTGGAAAGAAACGGAGAAAAGCGCAGGCCTACTTGGCGTTAGAGGGTCTGGAGACACATGCATAGATTTTCAAATGCAGTTTTTAAGGAATGGTTTCGGCAATTATAGCGACTAAGAAATAGTTTCTTGTATAGGTACTTAGCCAGTCTCTATTTCAATATCACTAATCTCAGTCCTAATCTCGGATAAAAGGCTTCATTAATAGGCTAGTCACTCGTTGTTTTAAAAGGAAAATCGGTTGACGAGTCCACAGCGAAGAAAACCGGATCGCTAAATGTATAAACATGTATTAAAGGATAAACGATTTTGCTTATAATGGGCAAGAAATCAACATAGAAAAAGGAGGTCAAAGACAGATCGGCTAGAGGAAGATCGTAGGCGAAGTCAAGACTTACAAATGAGTTGTAGCGTCGCAGAAAGCAAGTAAGTAACATTGTATATGATACGATAACTAATTATACTTATAAAAATATAATTAAAGCACATTATACTTCTTTAAAGAAAATATTAAGTTTCTAGCTTGCACCAACGGGTTAGCATTAGCTAAGTTTCTTTTTTATATTCCTCATATATTCAGTTTTTTACGGTTGACTCTTTCGTCGATATGTCATATTGATGTGAAGCCTCAAAGAACCGAGTGCAGGTGCAATTAGATAGGAAAATTTGAATTAGATGAAGTGTTTTGATAATAGATACTATAAACTGTAAGACACGTGCTTAATCAAAGAAATATGTATAAAAACGAATGATAAGTAAGAAGACCAACCATCACTAGGCATTCCTTTGTAAAATAGTATTATATTTGGAAAATTAAGAAAATTTATTTAGGGAAAATAAAATGTAGAGTTACTTACCTGACAAAATGTAACAATTTGCAGTAAATGGTGAATATGGCTACTTAGCCTAGGGTTACAAGTCAAGATATAGGCAGTTTAGTTTTTTATAATTAAGTAGTAAAAGTTACTGACCAATGGGATTAGATCATTGTAGATAGTTGAACTCTGCTTAGGTACTAAGGCCCAGACCTGCCTAATTCAGCCAAACAGGAATAAGTTCAGTTTACATCGGAATATTTTTATTAAGAATTCATCAGCATTTTCCAGTGTGTAATATATTTATGAAAATGATATTATTATTATTAATTCTTTGCAAGTTTCGACTTAGCAAGATCGCAATCTTCGATATGATTTGACATTATTATCAAGCACAACAACATCTGCGGTCTATAATAAAATTCCCACACTCCATAGATGTTGTCTACGAACCTTATGAACTTCTTATTCCTAATCAAGCTATTACACTCTGTTACTTTGAGACGTCAAAAAAGAGTCAGATAAAATTCCTATAATAACATGTACCGATACACGTCATAATAATCGGCTAGACACCGTTTGTGTCCCATCGGGCGGCTTTATCTCGGCGTCCTTTACCTCTCAAATAACATTATCAGCTCCCAGACCGGGTGAAATACAAGAAACAATAAACGTACATCGTAAACGTGCGTTATGTGAGCATAAATCAAATCGGGCCCGAGTACGAGACACTTGTTAAATTGCTCATAAAAGTCTTCAACGCAACGAATACGCGTATATTAGAGTGGGTTTATGGCGACCCGGAGTCGATGTATCGTCGCGTTTGATTGGTTCCACTTCTCCGTTCGACGGTCGACCGCGCTCTCGACGCCGCTCGGAGGTCAAAAGGCAATCATTTTCGTTCTTGTCAAATGTTTGCAAAATTGTAGTGCACTTGTCAACTTTAAAAACAAATTGAAACAGGAAGGCAGGAAGAATAACTACATTCCTACTTAGTTAAATACAAGTTTTGGTGTTAGTAATTTTGTATGACTAATACACCATTTTTGCATCTTCACTAATGCTGATAACGAATGCTTCGAGCCATTAACTAGGCTGAGAAAATACTTAAATAAATAAAAAAGAAATTTAATGCCTTTTAAGACTTTTAATGCCTTTTGTACTTATTCTTGATTCCTGATTTTAGCTTTATTAAAGCTAAAAATTACTGTATAAAAGTTTCTATCTACGTACGTATAAATAAAAAACATGCGGTTGTAACGCTGGATTAATTTATTAATTTTAAAATAGGCGTGTAATGTTGGTAATATAATGTCAGAGATTAATGTGGGAATGGGCGCAGAGGGCTATTGTTGAAGTATGCTATGCTCTAGCCGTATTATGCCTCACTCTATACCACTTCAGCAGAGTCGCTTATATCTCTATACTACTCGTATCACAGTATTTAAATTATGGTTGCTACTCATGAGGAATAAAATGGTCGCCCTAAAATAAAGAGTCTCTGGCGACTAGTCTTCCCAACCGAAAAAAAAGAACTTGTCACCAGACTTGCTTCAAGGCGAATAATGCGGGAAGGTGTGGTGCTTCCCCGAGCGAACTGTTCTAGTTCTAACCCTTTTAAATATTTATTAATTTAGAATTAGATATATGTGTTATAATACGGCATTTAATTGTTATACTTCTACCATAGATATAAATGTAGGTACCTAAGAACCCTGGCGATACTGAGAACATTAATTTAGAAATCAATTGCAACAGGAGTATATCAAGTTGATACATTCTGAGTGACGGAGTCGGACATGACATGTCGAGGAAGCGAAAATTCGTTTTAATTTTATGAGAGTTGATGATACAAGTCCTCGCAAGCGGAGCATGACGCCGGCGCGTTAAGCACAGCTTTGTTTATCGCCCCACTCGTCGTATCGCGAGACATGCGACGCGAAATGCCATCTTTCAACAATTGAACATGTTATTATTCTAAGATGTGCCCCAATTATGAAAGCTAGGAAAAGGTGAGAATTATACAATTTTGATGTCCCACGTTTTAACGAAAAATTGTTTAAGTAGTGAATGCTCGTTAATTATACATTATCTGTTCATGTTCCGCTAGTCGTAGAAATGTTTCTACATCTTTTTTAATGAGAATCGATAACGATAAAAATTTGGTAGTGACAGGGCGACTACATTTTTCTTTCTAAAAACCATTTTTGATATCTTTTAAATAAAGTAGGTAAGGATTCAATTTCACTTAAGAGTATTTAAAATTCATGTCTTTTATGTGTTACCAAATTGGTGTAAGTACACTTAGTACCTATGGCCATATTTATTTGATTATATAATATTAATATTTAGAATATTTAGATAGTTATAAGAATTGCGTATAGTGCTGCTACAAACTTACAGACACGGCTCGGGTGCGGTAGGCATGTACTCGGATGAGACCGTTAGTGAAGTGGCAAAATATAATGCCATAGGTAATAAATAACGCTTCACACTCACAGCCCCA
>DWAV01001034.1:0-15043 GCA_018231305.1 Noctuana lactifera
TTTTCAGCCGCCCCCAGATCCCTGTGGTGTTATGCGGGATTTGAGAGTCACCAGCCGCCATGGAAGGAATCATCATATTAATTTATGATTTATCAGTCTCTCTAGTTTTTTACCTCAACTTTTATTTCTCCATCAACCATAGCTAAAAGCCTATTCTTTAGGGTTATGTCATATACCTAGTTTGGTTAAGTTTACAATTGCTTTTAAAAACTATAAATTTGAAAATGGTTTATGGTAGGTACTTCTTAATTTTTCGAATTTAGAAGCTGTTGATTGCGATTTAAGCTAATAGTTTTTACTGTGAACGTTTTGGTCACATAAATATATCACAGACCAGACCAGAGATACAGAGGGGATGAAGTGTATCTATACTAATAATATTATAAAGCTGAAGAGTTTGTTTGTTTGAATGTTTGAACACGCTAATCTCAGGTAGGTACTACTGGACTGCTTTGAAAATTTCTTTTAGTGTAAAATTGTCAATTTCTCGAGGGAGGCAATAGGCTATCAAGCGTTACGTTGCAATTCTTAATGCGGGTGAAAACGGGGGACACAGCTAGTGCTATGATAAATATAATATAATTTATTACCTGTGTTAAAGCAGAGTCATCAGGCGCTGGCTTGCATCTTGGGAATGCCGGTTCCGCGAGAATGAGATCGAAAGGCGGACGCAGCATAAGCACCCTCGGTCTATTGAAGGGCGGACGCCCCATACCACCCCTTCCCGGCATTCCTCTGCCACCACGACCGGCACCCCGTACCATTGTATTACGATTCACTTTTAATTAATTTCTAATCTCCCACCCTTAAGATCTGCCGCAGCTTCTAGCGGCGTTAAAAAACAATCACTTTCTTTAATCTTAATGTTTTTATCGGGTCTTAATCTTAACTGTTTATTTATATTTACGTAATAAAACACTTTCAAGACACCCACAGAATAAATATAATAAAAGCGACGCCGATGCTCTATTTAAATATCTTATGAGGTTAAGTTTATAAGTTTAACTTTAGTTTGGTTAGGCTCACAGACTAAGGAGAGCTGCCTGCCAATGCCATTTGCCATTTTGCTTGATTTGATTGACGTGACATGACAGCGTTCATGTCCATGTCATTGGTTTACACTTTTACAGTATATATAAAATACACAGATAAAATTAAGTGTTTACTATTTCACGAAAGTTCTCTATGGTTTTAACAATTTTTCAGCGTAGCAATTAGCGAATTGAGAACGCAGCGCTTTGAATGTTGACAATCACACTGTCAACTTGACATTTTATTGATATTTCAAGAACTTTGCAAAAATGACGTGGAGTGATAGGTTATAAGTTTGTTGTATTTTATATTTACAAATGAATTAAGCCAAATAGCAACGTAATTAAGTGATTACAATCTGAGGAAATTGAAAAAACACTAAAATGATTGAAATAACGGACATGCAGAGTGAGTATTACATCAATATCCGTTTGCCTTCGATTGCAACAGAAATATTCTTAATTACAAGGTTTAATCAATATTTATCACATAATCTAGACTAATTACTCGGATTTTCATTATCTCTTGTAGATATTGTTTAATTATTTCTTAGATGAGGCAGTTTTTAAAGCCACATTTAGCCGCATTGGAGCAACATGGTGGAGTATGCTCCAGACCTTTCCCGGTTATGGGGAGAGACCCGTGCCCAGCAGTGGGACATAAAAAGGCAAGCTGTATTCAGCTGGGAACATACGTGTATTTTTTTATATCTCTAAAGTATAATACTAGAGTCTATACGATAGATCTTTACTATTATTAAGGTTAAAAAAAATTGATATTCAATAAAATGATCCATACGGTACAAGTTTGATATAATTTTATACAGCTATTTACTTTAAGACTAAACCATCCTTTGATCCTTGAAGTTCTAACGACCAATCAATCTTCAATCACACATTTTCGCGAGTACATTAATTTGTTTACACGTAAGCAACAGTCTGTCGACACGCCACTGCAATGCACCGGATTATTGATTCGAGCATTTACTACTTGCCAGCAATGAAAAGGTATTTGATGCTACAAGCTTATATAGCAAAACTATTGCCTTATATAAGCAAAGTTTCTTATCCAGTTTTAACAAAACAATGTCGACCTTACATCTAGACCAGCTACAAACATACGAATATTTGGGCTTTATTACGAGTCAAAGGTAGCAAAAGCTATTGTTTAAGCTGTAGTAACAATGAACTACTTACAACAGTGAGAACCTTCCGCAGGTCGTTATGCAGGGCAGACACGTCGACTCCTCTGCCGGCGTCGCCTAGTCTTCTCAACGTGTCTGCCAGCGGGCCGGAAAGCGCGCGCAGCTGTTGCCAAGATCTGGCATACTGCCTCCGCACCAGCTCAATGATCGTTGACGTGAGCGCCAGACCGATTAAAATGTACAATGTACACAGCAGCATGAATTTTGGCCTTTCTAGAAATAAATCCTTACGTTAATAAATTCCAATAAATAATTAAAGATTTCTTTGTATCTAGGGAAATGCAGAATAAACTATTCTCAACTACAAAGGTTTTATAGATTGCAAAGTGATCGAGGTGGTATAAACACGGCTAATTAAGTATACCGTGAAGCATTGTACGTTAAGTATTATTTTGTTACGTTCAGGAAAATGCGGATGTCAGCTATCTTGGAATATCTTTGAAATTACTTATATTTTATCCGGGAAATTAAAATTCAACAAACAGCTATTCGGAATTCTTATAACAAGTTGTATGTTACGTACAAATAACTTACTAGGCACTAAATCGCCGAAACCAATAGTAGTCATTGTGATAAAACAGAAATAAAATCCATCATAGAAACTCCAGTCGTCCTCCCACATTTTAAAAAGGCCCGCGCCCGCTGATAGATATACGAACAGAAAGCACACCGCCCAAAGAGCGTAGAGAGAACGTTGGCCTGCAGGGTTTGCTTCGTAAAATCGACTGCAGCATTCTAGATAAACAAAAGACAATCTTTCTTTTAACAATTTAACGTGAGATCTATAAACATATACAAAGCAAATAGGTATAACAATATATAAAAATATAATATAAAGCGAATTTATCAACAGATTTCATATCTTCGAGTATCAAAGACAATGAGCTTAGTGAACAAATAAGATTATTGATAACGAAAATTGAACGATTAATGAAATTACAGTTCAGTTGATTTTGTTATCAATCAATTACTGTTATATACAAAATCTTGTAGGTTGGTAAATATTTGGTGTAACTGAAGCTGAAAGCGCCCTATATATACTTTTAATTAAAACAATTTTAGCCGTTTCAAGGTTTTTGAATTTTGAATGTTTTTTTTTAAATTTATATCAAAAATTTCCTTTATCTCAAAATTTTTATCACTTCCTAATTTTTAGCATGATATTTAATTTCGGCCTATTATATCTGCAGATATAACACAAACTGACAGCACATTAGCAGGAAGTAGGTAAAATTGTTTATTCCCTTAGAGCTACGAACGAGCAGTTTAATATAAATTAATGTTTATTACCAACTGTAATAATGGATTTCCGCAAAGTAACGGCTTGAGTGTATATTTTACGTTACGTGTTTAAACATTTTTACTTACTTGGCATAGTGGGCAACTGTTTAGCTATAACAGACACGACGGTAGCGAAAACTCTGCCGAGGTCGGCGATCACAGTCAGTGTTAATGGTATTCCCACCAGCGCATATATCATACAGAATAATCTTCCCCAAAATGTTTCTGGAACGATATTTCCATATCCTGCAATAAAAATACAAAGCAATATTATTTGTAATTTGAAGTAATTCTAAGATATGACATGATAGGTATTTGAAGTTTGCCACAATCCATACTCACCTTTCCGCCAGAAACTACACCTTTTAAATCTACATCTTTTAAAATATGTACTACTTATATACCTATATGTAGGTATATATGTATATGTAATTTACATATTTTAAAATATGTAAATATTTTGTTCATGTATTCAGATTTAACAACCTAATAACAATAATAGAGAAAAAATTATATTGGCGATTTACAATCTGTACGCTATAGACGCGAGTAAATATTATACTTTCTTATGCTTACATGTTCGTACACACCTATTGTAGTGAGCACGGTAGATGAGAAAAACACCGCTTGTAAAGTACTCCATTTTTCTTCTGATGGGGGAAAGTTATTCTCAATTTCTAATGCTAATCCATTGGAAGAGGCTTCTTCGAGAACCTGTTAATTAAAGCTTATGACAATCTTAAAAGTAATAAAAACCTTTAAACTATTAGCTTTAGTCGAAAAGAAATAACGGCTTTTAATATCTGTTTGCAGACATCATTTCTTAATATGTAGAAAGTATTATGTGCAGATTAAGTAAGCTACATGCTTCAGAGTTTGAACATTTTTGCCACATCTACATTTTTCTGAAGAAATCTCAATAAATTGCTTCAGTTTAAAAATAAATGCGCGTGGCGTTGCACTGGTGCTTTTTCCTCTGTTGACCTAGTCTACTTCCTGCAAGTTGCGAACAAAAACTAGCTGCTAAATTTCAGCCAAAAAGTAGGTAACAAAGATAGAGAAGACTGAATAGGCTGGAGTCTAAGGAGGCAAATTTGGGCCCAACATAATATAATCCCTCTAAATAAAATATTATTTAACTTACTTTCTCGTAAACAGCTAACTGATCACTAAGTAATTTCTCTACACTGAAGTCTTCAGATCCATTTGTATTGTAATCAGATACAATGCGTATCAGATTCCACCTCTCCGTCAATAGACGGTCTCTATGATATTCTTGCTTCGCTATTTCTGCTGGGTACTCCAAAGCACGAAATACCTGCATAATAAAATAACCACAATTGAATAGTTATGTACAGTTATTTTCATATAATGATCCAAGTAGAAAGCCATTATATACCTTTCATATCATCAATTTTTAAAAATTAAGAAGAAGTACACAAGGTAAATAATGCAAACAATGTAAAAAACTAAACATTTCTTCACTTCATTATGATTGTATCATTATAAACACGGTTAATTAAAATATGTATTAATTTTAATATAATTTAAAAGTTTTCAAATTCCTTTTCAAACAAGCATGTAGGTGACTTCTTCAACTTAATATCAGTTACATTAGGAAAGTTTGAATAGTCACCAGTATTTTTACAAACAGGTAAGTACGGGGGTAACATCTTTTGGTGAAGTATAGAGTACCAATCCGATTCGCGAAACCACACGTGGCTTTTTATATCGTAAACACCGGACTTGAGAGAACCAAAGCGTTTCATTGGATCTACATCCAAAAGACTTTTTACCAATGACTTACAAATAGGTGTCATACATTCGGGAGTTTTGAACTGTCCTTCCAAAATTTTTTCATACAGTTTCATAGTATCCGAGCTATAAAAAGGTGGATAGCCAGCGCTCATTTCATAAATTAGTACTCCTAACGACCACCAATCTACAGAATACGTGTAGCCTTTAGATAAAATAATCTCTGGAGCCAGATATTCCGGTGTTCCACATAACGTCCACGTCCTGTTTTTTAGTATTTTGCAGAAGCCGAAATCACCCAGTTTAATGTATCCGGATTCTTCAATAAATATATTCTCCGGCTTTACGTCTCTGTGAATTACACAACAGTGATGAAGATATTCCAACGCTAACACCATTTGGGCGGCATAGAATTGAGATAACGGCTCTGACAGATTTCCTAGCCTCTTTATCAAAGTAAACAGTTCGCCGCCGGCTACGTATGGCAAAAGTAGATAAATGTATACGTTATCTTTACAACAAAAATCTAAATTTATTACAAATGGAAATGTTACACTTTCCAAGATCTTCTTTTCAAAGAGCAGTTGCTTTACATTTTTCTTTTTCACCACTACAGATTTTTCTATAGCTTTCATAGCGTGGTACTCAAATGAGTTCTTATCGCGTACCAAAAACACCGTTCCGAAGGCACCAACTCCCAAGGTAATCAATTGATCAAAGCCTTCAACTGTCTTCTCGTAAACTAAAGAACTAGTATAATTTTTAAGAAAATCTTGTTTCATGGCGTCTAAGTAACGTTTGTGGTTAATTTGGAGTTCATGGGAGTAATGCTCGTTCTTTTCTTCTTTTTTATCAAACGTTGTGGTCATAACATGAATTTAAAGCTTAAATCATAATTAAATTATGTAAAGCACAGTATGCGCGCACTTCTAACTGTTTTCGTTACACGTATCCGTTTTATGTTTAATTAATAAATATTATTTTATCAGTAAAATAATTATATTAAATAAACAACGTTAACTATTTTCAGATGAAACTATAATGTCATCATCAAATATGGTTTAATACAGACGGTATAATGTACATCTGGCATCTCTGGTATGACATAATAATATGTCACAAAACTTACAAATAATAATGAAAAAAACATAGACGTACTAAATAAAAATCATATTATATTTAATTTTTTATACTATGTAGGTATTTGTGTATTATAACAATTTTTTTAAAACGATCTTAGATATTATAAAATATATACCTATATAGCCTTGAAGGTACTAACATCTTACCTACATAGGCTTGGTTTTCTTAGAAATATAATTTGATGTTAAAAAAATAAGTTAAATACACATACGTGCAACGTGCAAATAAGAGATTTTTTATAAGAATATACGTTTATAATAATAGTTTAAATGTTCAAAAGGTTTATAAATCTATATATGCATACATTTTGTCATATAAAACTTAGGCATTAGAAGACTCGATCGCAGTTTTTTCTCTACTTTCTTATATTCTTGCTTGTGCAGAGCAGAGAGGGCTTAATTAAAGAAGGAATGATTTTAAATTGTCATTAAAAATCGATAAACTCCTGCTCATATAGGCATCTCGATATTTTTTTTAGCTTCGTTTGTGAGACCTCAGGAAAATTGCTTGTATCTCCTGGCGAGGGACATACGGGAACAAATGGTGCTTGAACTCTTTGATGCAATATTGATTGCCAACATATTTCTTTAAACCATGCATGACTTTTAATGTCATAAGTGCCATTTTTTAGGCAACCTACTCTTTTTGTTGCATCCACTTGTAATAAACCTTTTAAAATTTGCTTACATTCAGCAGAAAAGCTGTCTGGACATTTATACTGTCCTTCTAGAATCTTTTCGTAAAGTTTATTAGGATCTGACGAAAAGAAAGGTGGGTGACCTGCTCCCATCTCAAATATCAATACCCCGAGCGCCCACCAGTCTACTGGAAACGAATAACCTTTAGACAATATAACCTCTGGGGCCAAGTATTCCGGTGTCCCACAAAGTGTCCAAGTTTTTTTCTTTAATATTTTACAGAATCCAAAATCACAAAGTTTCAAGTATCCATTTGTATCCATCAATATGTTTTCAGGCTTAATATCTCTATGGACGATTTCACAGTGATGTAAATATTCTAAGGCTAGCGTAACCTGACTAGCGTAAAATTTCGACAAACTTTCAGAGAAATTTCCGTACTTTTGAATATATGTAAATAATTCCCCGCCAGCTATGTAGGGTAATATAAAGTAAAGGTATAAATTATCTTTAAAAGCAACATCTAGAGTCACAATAAATGGAAATTGAACGCATTGCAATATTTTCTTCTCTAATATAAGATGTTTCACATGTTGCCTCTCGACAACAACGCCCTTTTGAACTACCTTCATCGCATGATAGGTAAAAGTCGCTTTATCTCTAACGAGGAAAACCTCTCCATACGCTCCATTGCCAATAGCTTTGATATTATCAAAATCATTACTATTCTTTTCAGTTCTTGGAGGATCTTGATACTTCTTTAAAAATTCAGATTTCAACATATCTAAATAGCGTAAATGATCTTGATGATTCTGAGTAGTATATGATGATTTTGCCATAATATGTCAAGCTTACTGTTTATCATCACATTGAGTATTGATAAATACAAAACAAACTCGTAAAACCTACATTAGATATATATATAAAACAAATATTTTATAAAACACATAAAACACAAAAACACAATGTGTTTGAGAAGTTGTCAACGTCATTTTGATTACAACCATTGATGTGAAACCAACGTGTTATACAAACCTCGTCCCGTGTAGCCTAGTCCTTAGTTTATTATTGTATTCTCTGTTATTACATCTCGGAGACTTATCTTTGAGACTATACTATAGGATGGGATATTTTACGTAATATCCCATCCTATAGTAATAAATACGATACTAATGCTAATGCAACACTAATAAATTTGGTTTCTAATGGATTTTTTTTAATGGTTACATAAATTAAATTACATAAAATTACTTATTTCAATTAGATAGGTATCATATAGGTACCATTTTACAATTATGTACATCTAATTAAATTGGCAACTTTCTTTTGGCCCTTTTTTTCCTTTACTTTTAATATTTTGATTTAAAGTCTGCCGATTGTCAGAATACATCAGAAATATCAGAATATAAATTTCTGTGCGTCAATTTTTTGGTAGTTTTGTGCTGAAATCTATTCATAAAGATACGTTCTTCATTTTATTTTAACTGTTGAAAGAATTACTTCATAGTTCCCAATAATGAGCGAAGAAGCCAAACGTAGTTTGTTATCCCCTCGTGCAGGGGGTTACTCCTATTCTAAACAAGAGCAATATTCCCAGTATCTTCGCAAGTTGCAACAAGAATTTATTGAATTATGGAATGATAAATCAGATAGTAATGCAAATCTAGGGGATTTCGACCGAATTAAGGTTTTAGGGACTGGCGCGTTTGGTGTAGTATATCTAGCTAAACATATTTCTTCTGGAAGATATTATGCAATGAAAATGTTAGAAAAGGAGAAAGTTGTTAAATTAAAGCAAATAGAACATAGTTTTTACGAAAAGAAAATTCTATGCTCACTAAACTTTCCCTTCGTTGTGTATATGAAATTCTTTTTCAAAGATAATGTATATCTCTATTATGTTTTACCCTTTGTACCTGGTGGTGAAATGTTTTCCCATCTACGCAAAGTTGGAAAATTTGAAGAAACTACCTCAAGATTTTATGGAGCGCAAGTAATTCTGGCACTTGAATATTTACATGCATGTGAATTAGTTTATAGAGATCTGAAGCCAGAAAACATTCTCATTGAAAGAAACGGATACATTAAGTTGACAGACTTTGGTTTCTGTAAACTAATTCGTGGTAGAACGTGGACTTTGTGTGGGACACCTGAATATTTGGCTCCTGAAATTATTCTCAGTAAGGGATATGGGATGTCAGTTGATTGGTGGTCACTTGGAATACTTCTTTTTGAGATGAGTGCAGGTCACCCACCATTCTTTGCGTCAGATCCAATGAGGATTTATGAAAAAATTGTTATCGGAAAGTATAGATGTCCAAATTATTTTTCGCCTGAATTAAAAGACTTGATTTCACATACTCTTCAAGTTGATAACACTAGACGTTATGGTAATCTTAAAGATGGGGTTCTAGATTTTAAAAACCACAAATGGTTTAAAGACATGGATTGGGATAGCCTGTTGAGCTACCGTATACAAGCGCCTTTTATTCCTAAGATCCGATCTCCTGGAGACACTACTTATTTTGATTATTTCGAAGAAGAGAAAATAAAGGAGAGCCCGATTTGTCTATTTGAAGAAGAGTTTGAAGATTTTTAAAGTCTTGAATGTTTTAATGATTGCAAATTTAAGTTTACTTACAAAATGTAAGAATTATTTAGTTTAAGTGTTGATGCAAAAAGATACACATTTAGTTCATAGTTTATTATTACGCTATTATTATATTTCAGGTATAATATGCTTATTATTTTACTTAATTTTAAAATAAAAACCAATTTATTGTAATCGCGAACTTTCTTTTATATAGTGTAACTGAACAAATTGGCAATTTATTTCCTAAATTTCTTCAGTAAAATGGGTGTCCTCGTGGGGTGCGAACCGCATTGCGTCGTAGACATTTCAGAATCGGTCTTTAGCTTTTTCGCATTCTACCTAGTTCATCAATTCTACATTGGATTGGAAAGGTACCCAAGATTTTTCAATTTTTATCCAAGATTTTTCAATTTTCTTTGGCGAGATAAAATTATGATATCGCACATCGAGATAAAATCTGCTAATTTTTACAATTTCATATAAACATTGTTTGACACCCATTGCTGCCGTTTGTTGTATATAGGTACAGGGTGTCCCATAAAGAATGGATAAGCTTGAAACATCTCATAGCAGAACTACTGAGGAATCACAATAAAATACAAAAAAAAATGTCACGTAGTACTCAAGTGATTAAACAAATAATTTTTTTTAAATAGCGATTTTTTTTATACTTTATTTTATTTATGTGTACCACTGCTAGATTGTCTGGTCTAATCATTTAAAAACACTGTCTATTATACATAAGTAGATACGAGTTTAATGAATGTAAGTGCACAATGTAATTTTTGAAAAATAAGTTACCAAAACGTACCAAACCACCACCTGCGGTGTAAAGCATTAGCGCGACGAACAGTCCTACATGAGACAGAGCTGCTCTAGGAAATAACCTCTCCCATTTGGATTCCTTAACCGGTGGAGTGCCCATCAGGGTCTCCGTCTCCCATGATACACTCTTTACGCCCTTGCACATGTTGCCAATGAACTCTTTCGTCAACTTCAATCAAGACACCATTGCAGCCCAATAAAATCAAAGGTTTTTTTCGAAATTCGTAACATTTTTGAGCATTACGCTGGCATGAGGTATTGTTTGACTCGTTGTACCTGAAACAGGAAAACGAGTATGTAGAAAGTTTCATAATAATTCTAGAGCCACTGGTTAAGACTGTAGGTTGTCAGGAGAAAATTGAGATACAGATTTATTAAATTAGATGAAAGTGTAAAAAATAGTAACATCTCTTTTACAGCTCAGCTTAGCTTATTATATAGTTCTTAGGTAATGTCACGCACTTGTTAAACCTCGTGATTCTTACTAGTGACTTTACGCTTAGTTTGAATTACACACACATAAATCTAGGTGTAATATAAGTCATTGTTACTGTTTCGCCCGTTTCGGCGTTAAGATTTAAATCTGTGAAATGAACAAAATAAAAATTAATGTGTTATGTAATTAAAACAAATTTTATAATACTTAGCATCAAAATAATTCGATCCCAGCATCCGTACAAATAAACTAGCTGTAGATACTTAAGTAAATGATTTAAAAAATAATAAATTAAATTTATATCATATTATTATCTAGTTTACGTATACTTAACAAAATATAGAGTTCTAGTAGTACCTAGTACCTAGTATAGCGTAACAATCTCTACACTACAATTGTAATAATAACAATAGTATAATACATTAACAACACTTAAAACCAATAATATTTATCTACTTAGTGTGATGGCTGTGTGTCTCGTAGCATCATCGGCAACAACAATTCGAGAATGATAAATTATCTTCGAACAGACTAGTTCCAAGATGTCAGAAAATAAGTCTACGTCACCTATATTCTATTTGTGCTCCGCCAACTTTGCCAAATTGGAAATATTACAAAAGTGTACCATATTTCTGTCCATAAATGATTATGGACGATGAAGTAGAATTATTTAGCCTGCAATGGCGTAAAAGTTACATAAGCAAGCATTATTTATTCTCAGAACTCTACAAACATTATCTAGACTCTACTGTACCTATTCACGACCCTATTGTATTCAATTTTCATGAAATACAATGTAAAAACATCTTTGATATTAAAATAAAATTATGAACATTACCGAGTACTTATTAAAAATTTAAAGCCACTTACCAATTTTTAATACCTAGGTACTTTGAGCTTGTAAGCTTCAAACGTTATTAATTCTGATTTTGCAGTGTTTTTAGCTGTATTGTAAATGAATGATAGACACTTTAAATGAACAAGATCGATAAATATTAAAATTTAAAGAAAAGAAACTGATTTTCATGAGTACACTATTCACATATTCACGTTACGAACTTTCGCTCGACAACCGTCCTGCGTAACGAACCGGGAACGCTCCAGCCGTGCCTGCGGTCAGTTAACAACTGAAAGCATTTTCACATTGAGCCCCACAGAGTAATAAGTTTCAGCCGCATTACTCCTTATCCCCCGACGCCAGATTTCATAATAATGTTAATACTCATTATGAGGCTACGAATTTAAATAACGAAAAGCCTTCGTGGTAAAACAAAAACCATAAATATTTTAGTACCGAAAAGTAAAAACAACAAGTATATTCATAAATTATTTTAATACTCCATATAAAACTCAAACTTGATTGAATTTCAGCCCACCGTTTCAATGGCTAAATTACCACTACCCTAAAGCCTATAATCCTTCTCAATTTCTATGATCTCCTCTCCCTTGTCCAGTACATTTTTTATTGTACAAGTCTTCTGCGCACGCACTCGTATGTCTGTTAGAAATCGCATTTAATATAAAGAACATAAAGATATATTCTTTATGTTATAAATATAGAATAATAAAAAGAACACGAAATATTTATAAAGGAAAATATATTACCGGCTTCCACTGCGATTAGCGCGATAGAAGACATCCATTAGGGTAGACGTCGATAGTTATTCGACGTTATTTCCTAAGGCACATTCGTTACTACTAACGATAAACGTCAAAGCTTGCGTAGGAGAATGGACAGCGGCAACCACGGTGTCATCGAATCCAGTCATCGATGTTTTAATGTTCTCACATAATTATATTGAACTATATTTGTTGTTTTTTCCGTACCACTCCCAGTGGTGAGTCCCAGTTTGGTGACTTAAATTCTCTGGTAAATGCAAGAGACTAATAGGACTTATACGGACTATACAGTCATACGAATAGCATTTGAGAAGTTAATGTTGATTAAATTCTATTTTCAGATCCAAATTCAAAATCCCATCTAATTTAATCAAATCAGATTTTGAGGTTCAACGAAGCTTTTCTATTTGTGGCAGGATGTTCAACGTTAGGTACATTTTTATAAATGCATGAACAAAACAATTGCCGTACGATGTCTCTTGAATGAATCAATCAATTACATACCAATTGATTACGATACGAATGCTCCCTGGAGGATATACGAGTAAAATGGTCTATCGGAATTGAGTTAATCTATCTTTATTTATTTTTTAGCTGAGTTAAGATTTAGTACCTATTATATTGTCAACTAATTACCTACCTATTTATATACAACGTCCTTACAAATTCGATCCACAATAAAATCTGTTAATATTTAAAGCTAGAAGGAAAGAAAAAATTTTAAACCAAAGAAAGGAAAGAATAGAAAAAGAAAGTATAATATTCAATAGCTTACTCGCTGTGCTTGAAATTACATAGAGTCCGTGGTCGTTTGCGGACCTTGCCGTGAACGACGCGAAGTATTAATCTACACGCGACTGCCTGATCATTCAGTGCGATTAAAGTATAGTTTTCAATTTTTGCCCGTAATTTCTAGCAGGCACGTCACCTGAACAGAATAGCGGGTAATTATTATGCGGTGTCGCCGAGTGGTAAAAACATTCAAAATAACAATCACAGTACAGATAAGACAAATTAGGTCACACCGTTGGACTGAATTTTTACCAAAATAATTAACTTTTTTATATACCTACTAAAAAACTTGTACATCGAGGATTTCTTTACACTATTACCGTTCTACTAATTGTCTCTTCTAGTGTCTACGTAATTGCGAATTAATAATTTTTTCCAAATAAGTATTTCCATTTCATTCACATACGTAGACCAAAATGAGGTTAGTGCAACGTGTGATAAAAGTAATTTTCATTCTAATTCAGACGGAGGTATGACGAGTATAAACCTTATATATAATATGTATATTGAAGCGTACCTACCTATTTATCACGCAATTGCATTGCTCCTAAGAATTCGTTTAAGACAGACAATAATCGGAAACACCTTTAAACTCTTACTGCTACTACTTACTACTAAATATCACATAAAAACGCACCAGGACACAAAAGCTAAAACCCCTATATGGAACATAAGTACCAAGGACTTTATATATCGCTCAAATACGGTATTCAGGATCAGTCAAACACCTGTAACAAAGCTAAATCGATATACCTATTATTACTATTCGTATACAAAGGCCTAAAGTTCTGAGTTTATGGTCGAGATATGACAATTACCTACTTAGGTACCTATATCTCACAAATATATACCTACTTACACGTTAAATTTTAAAATCCAATTAGCAAGGTCACATCGCCATAAAGAACAGGAAAAAAGATATGTTTCATTATTAATGTACGACATTGTATGTTGATGACCGGACGAGGGTTCAACGTTATTAAGTGTACAGGTAGTAGGTGCGAAATGAAGGAACGTCATAAATCTGCGGCAAAAATAGTTGCTACAAAGATGACAATAGGTATCCGGCTGTGTAGAAAAAGATGCTAAATGTTTTCTATAAATACCTATGTCTACATAATAATAATTCAGGTTTTACACACTTACAAACTACAAGACAAGGTCCAAATTCCGTTGACCTATAGTGATATTCACAAAACTTGTATATTTTTATTATTTTTGACAGAAAGGACGAAATTCCATTGACCTATAACATAGCGTATACAAAGCCAACATTTTATAACTTACTAATGTTTATCAAATATTTAAGAAACAATTTAAAATCGAGAAGTAGGAAATACGAGTAATATTTTACAGACTTCAAGAATACCTGTATTTTGGAGTCTGTGCGTCTATGCTATAGAAAGCACAACGGCTTTCGTGTAATTCTGTCTGTGTGAACGTACCACCAATAAAAATACATTATTTATTATAGCTGTTGATAAACAAAATCAGTTACTTAAAAATATATTTAATAATACCTATCTTATCGACGTGTGCACATAGATTATAAAGTCTCTAGGTGGTCCTGGCCCTAATGTGGTCAATAGGGATATGTCATCCTGTTGTTCGATGAATATTAAATAGAGAGCGATATATATCAGTTCGAAGAAAAGCGTTGTGGTTTTTCCTTGACAACCATATTGGTTCTTAGATGTAAGAAAACCTTGATAATAAAAGTATTA
>DWAV01001035.1:0-15042 GCA_018231305.1 Noctuana lactifera
TACCTTAGCCAAAAGGGCGCCTAAAGCCGATGTACTGTGTTATTTGACGTTCATTGAGTGTATACAAATACCTTATGTTGATGAATAAAAATGTTTTTATTTTATTTTATGTGACGGCTAAACGCAGCAGTTAATGTCTTAGCTTTATCTACCTGGCTTGTAATTAATTGGTTTAGCCAGTTGCGTTTGGCTTTGACCTTTGCCCGGCGATGGGCAGAAAAGAGGGAAGCACCCAAATGTATCGTCATTTTGAATAGATTTTCATGCACTGTATTTACTTAAGTAATTAGTTAGTAATGCTCCGAATTTAAAAAGACTTGAACGGGATCTCAACATTTAACGTATTTTTAAACACATGTCATGTAAGTATGTTTATTTATTATGTACCTATTCCTTTAATCAAAATTTTCCATTGCGGTCCGATTGTACGATTATTTTATTTATTACGTTTTTTTATTCACAAATTTAATTGCCAGTAACGTTTTTGTAGGAAAAGCTGTAATTTTTCAAATTTTTAATAATGTATGCAGCTTGCGATGAAAACAATAACAGTTAAAAACTAAAATATAATTATCAAATTACGTTAATGATGTGAAAAATGTACTTATTATTGTAATTTTCTGGCGCATAATATTGCAATAAACACTCAATTCAAAATGCATTTCATTACAAGTAATAAGTATATGAAAATTTGAGAATACGAATAATAATATTATTACGATGTGACGCCATACCGCAGGTCAGTGTCACAAAAATTGTATCTGTCAACAGCTAGATTGCTTTGAAATTGCACACTCTTGTCCGCAAACTAAGCATTATTTACGTAAGTCCAATCAAACATCGACACACGCTATCACGTTCGCAATCGAAACCAGTGTCGCTATATAAAAAAATAAATTAGGTCTTTTATTGTCCTCACCTCAAATCGAAGCCAATCGATACCGAATAATTACTTTTCTAAAACACGACCACGTCCCCTTCAATTTCCGAACGTGACATGTGAGAATTGCATTCTCAGTTCAAATGCGTTTTTTATTGTTTAAGAACGTATCGCGGCAACAATAAAACTCTCGGAGCACCCATTTTGAAATCAGAATTTTCGATCAATACGAACCGTAACCGAATCCGAGAGGAAAAAGAAACAAAAAGTGGAAGGCGCTGGACAAAAAGCCAACCGCATTACACATTAGCCACGTCTCCACGCGGTAGTGGCGTAGACAACTTTTTTCATTTTTATTTGCCGCTGTGTCGAAGGCAACACCTTGACGTAAGCTAGAAAAAACTGACGGATTGTAGACAAGATGCGAACTCTTAAACTAAAAGAAATTTAAATACTTGACTGGTGTACAAATATTATGATTAGGGGTTTGATATCTTTCCCTTCTGTTTAGAAAAGACTTCAGGCTTTCTGAAGAAACCACTTCAATGGATTTTGGCACTTATCTTGTACTCTGCTAAGATTAATGCTTCTCGTACGTTTATATCCGTCGGTAGAGAACATTGTATATCCGGTATTTCTGGTTTTAGTCGTCGCGATTAGTATGTACCCCGCGTTAATATATTCTGTTTATGCTACTGTCCCTGTCTTGAGCTTTGAATATATTTTAACTTTAAGACAAGGTCATGTTTGTAACCAAGATAAAGCTTATTAGTTATATGTGCCAGTTAATGGCTCTATTTTATAAACAATTTAATGATTTATACGATCTCAAACAGTTTATTTTTAATTTATAACTTAAATTTTACAGTATATTTTTGTATATTCGTATATTCTGAAACCAAATTTTAAAAACCTAATAGTTTCTTACTTTTGTTATGACCAAACCAAGTATTATAAATTAAAATAAAATATCACAAAAAGTAAGTACTTTAATTTTATGTATTTGTATTAAATACCTACTTAAAATTATTATAGTCTCTACACAAAAAACTTTGCCCGTAAAAAAACATTTTTGAATAGAGAACATTTTAAAATTTGAACACAGAATAACGGCACGTACGGAATCAAATCCTCATCAATTTGTAGGGCTGTTTACCCGAGCGTGCCCACAACATGTGTGCGCCCGCGGCGTCGTCCATGTTTGTTCGCAGTAATTGTGTTTAGACATTGTTAGACTGGAATAATACAGCAAATAAACGGCTTGCGGGACGCGACGAGTGTAATGAAGAGGGAAATTTTATATCGGGACTACGCGAACGGTGTTCAAATATGTGGAGAGATTGGTATGGCGTAAATCGGTATATTTTATGTTTCTAGTCTAGCTATGCTAGATAGCAAAACAGTTTTCTATTAGTATAGCATTCATACGTATCAAAATTTACGTAAAAAAAATTAATTTTGGGGTCAGTTCCTATGGGAAGTTGGTGGAAATAAAAATTGTACCTAATTTTAATTTTGTGTGTCAATAGAAGCACTGTTAAAAATGATACAAGAATTTCATATGACACACGTAATCTGTTCGACTGATTTATATGCATCGTAACAGTTAGTAAGATACACTAATTGGTCCAAATAGGAATTAGCACGACAATTATTACAAACGCCAATGGAGAACGAACTCGTTAACAGTGACAGCCGAAAGTGCTGTATAAAATATATTTCCAGTGATTTATGGTCTGAGTGAAAGTATTCTTTCTAGAAGTTATTTATATATAGGTACTTTATGCGTGTAGGTATGTATTATACTATATGCGCGTACATATGGGGAAATATATTAGAAAGTATTATTGTACTATTCCTTACTTTTAGACGTGAGATGAAAATATAACACATAATTTGCCATCTACTAGTCTACTACGATACAAGTAAAGCACAAAAAATAGTATATAAGTATAGCTTGCGATAGTTAGCACAGATGGCGCGCATCGCGAAGCGAACTTTGGTCTTTTACTTGTGCCGTACTAGATGGCGCTGCATGGTTTGTTTTATTAATAACAAACAAGTACCTATATCTTAAATCCGTGCGTCTTCAAGAAGCGGATTGGCGATTGAAACGACTACATCACATGGGATGTTTATTGTATGCAACAACAACAACAGTACCTAATGGAAATCTTAACGTCATCGCATTATTTTCCCGACGCTCTTTACGATTTAAGCTTATGAGCGCGATAGCATCTATCATCTATCTCTTTCGTTGAGCGCAGTAGAGGGTACACAGATAATGTATGACGGCAAACAAGAAATCGCTTCCACTGGTTGATCTAAGCCCCATGCGTGTAGATTACAGTGGGAACCCCTCCTAGGGGTTAAGAAGCTTACGCGGTTACTGATACGGATCATTCCTAGTTGCAATGTATTGTTTTTGACTTTTTTAATTTCATGGTGATCTATTTTATGAGGACAGATAAAATATCCTCCATGAATAATAGTGATTAAAAAAAGTTTTGTTATTTACCATTTGCCTACCAGTCTTGACAACAGTAACACAAAGTTTTTAAACATGCATGAAGTTATTATTAAATGGGACTGTATAATTGTTAGAGTTATAAATTGTTGGGTGTTCATCAATTTACGTTGCAGAGTTAAAAAAAACTTGACTAGATTATGTTGTGATGTTTTTTATAATATTTGCCAACCATTTTAAATAGGTATACCCTAATACTTTTTTTTATCCTAGGTACAGATTTTAGTTTTTGTTGTCGTTTATGAGTAGCAAACGAGTATGCTGGCCACCTGATATTTAGTGGTCAATGCAATCCATAGACATCCATGTTCCACCTCAAACAGGAGATAAGTTCTATCTGAGATCATACGTGGAGGCGTTGCTACTCATGAGGACTGAGATGGTCGACTGATATAGTCTTCTCTCTCTCTCTCACTCTCGTCTTCAGTCGCCTTTACTTTAGAGAGGAAATAGCTTCAAATTCAAATATCTTTTTAATACAGAAGTACCTACCTTCCCAAATAATATTATATTCCCTTATTTATTGCCGTTCCCTTGTTTGTTGCAACTCTCCGTCTTATTATTTACATTCGCATTACACTGGACTCGAACTTCTCTATTACACGTCTAAAATTTACAACATAAAAATTTATGGATTTGTTAGACCTTGGGTTGCAGAATGCCGGAGAGATTTTAAGTCCAAGATTTATGGCCGACTCCGTTTAAATTCATAGTTTTACGATGGCCTCGACTAACAAGGTGAGAAATATTAAGAGTATTAATTGATAGCCCCCATAAACGATGGTATTTTACAAGATTGCAACTTTCCCGGACTTGTCACATCCGGGAGCGGTATAATACGAAAGTCCATTATTGATCTCATTTAAATAATTAATTTGAAATTATTTTTAACAAGGTCTATAGATAATTAATTATTTATTGCACACCAATACATCCATTTCAATAAACAGCAATGTATCTCGCTGACCCGACGAACTCTATACCGCATCAGAATCAATAAATGTTGTGTTATTATTGTAATGACGCGAAAAATGTCCAAAAATTTACTTCGATTGCTGATTCCCGACTCCATATGTCTCCAAATAGAGGTTCCAATTCGTTGGATCGGTTCAATAATCTCCTTTTCGACATTGACTCTACTTCTTACTACGACATAAATAACAGTAAAAAAAGTTTTTAATTACCTATCGCTCTAATGTTAGTAACAAAAATATCTACAGCCGTTATATTTATAAGTCCCTGTAACATTTCAATAGCCCCATATAACGGAGGGCCCCAGAGTGCGGCTGGCGATAACGCTTATCAATCAAGCCCACGCTACTCGCCGGATGAATGCCTTTGATTTATACTCTGTACCGTGGATATAAGGGGTGGAAGTCATCCAACTCATTTTTAAAAGAAAATGTGCGAGTAGATTCGTTTTTATGTTTATTAGCATATTATTTATAAAAATACTTTTCTTGATTTTCCTAAATTTTTTATTATTCGCAGAAAATTTCTAAAAATTTGGTTCCATTGCTTATTCCTGACTCAATGGCGGTCCAAATCGTTGGACCGAGCCCCTGATCTCCTGGTCTGAATTACCATAATGCTTTTATTGCTTCTTTCATAAACTATCACCAAAATAGGCCGGACTTTTCTAAACATACTTCTATCTACTTCAAGAAGAAAATCGATGCGACCGTTATGAAACGTATCAATATATTTATGCAACATTAATAGCATAACTGCTTACCCACGCTTTCATAGGGCCCCCTCTCTAAACATAGAGGACCGCTCCGGGCCGTTTGGCGCAACTGATACGGAATACGGGACCCTAAATATTTTTCTTTGAAATGTATACGCTCTATCGCCTTGAGATAATTGTATTAAGAACGCAAGTTTGGGAGTGGGGTAAAATTTTTTTTTTAAATGTACAGTATTTTGAAAGTAAGGATATCTAACGTCATCTGTACAAAACATTTAAAATAAAGAGTTGAAATGATTACACGGATTTGTAATAGGTACGAGTAGGTAATGTGTGTTTATTAATGACATTAAATAATGAAAGTATTGTTCCTTGAATTTTCCTACTCATTATGAGTAAGAAAATTGCCGTAAGAGAGAGCCGTATAATGAAATTATCTCTTTTTCTCTTTTTGTCACTGTCTTTCTTAATTTTATACCTTTTAAACGTTTGAACTTGATCCGGCTTGATTATAATTTTCTTCTTCAAATACTTCTCATTCAAGCTGCTTCAAGACATTGTTGAAAGAAAGATATGCTTCCTTCAACTCGTTTGTTCTTATCTTTGCAAAATCCGGGGTTATACCCCCATTAACAGGGTAGCTCGGGATTGTTTATAGTGCCACTGATGCACCCTGAATATAAATGTTTATATTAGATACGACTCAACGCTTGACTTAATATTAAATGAGTGAAACTTATGGTTTTTGGTATGGTATGGTTGACCACTCAGATCAGACAGTCGGTCACTTTCCGAACCATTCAAAGTGTGGACATACACTATCTCAGAAATCCGACGCACAAACATTAATTTCTGAAGCCCATAATTGGAGAACATAGAATTATTATTAACAATTATAAAATTATTTTTTGTGCCTCTATTTTAATGTACTACCTAATTTAATTTTGTACCTCTACAATGGCAATACCATTACCATATATTTGTGGCACTCCAATAATATTGCGTGTTTAACAGACTGACTAGATTTTTTTTTTTAGATTTAGCACATTTACATTGTATTACAAATAATTATTTTCCTTAGACGAACATTGCTAAAAGATGTTTATAAACTTAGAACCTAAGCAATACAGAAAACTAGTTTTGTCAATCTACAATCATCTTTCTTTTTTTAATTACTGTATAACCAATGTCGAAAAGTATTGTAAGAGTTTCAGTGCGAAAATAAAACTTAATAAACGCATAACAAGCAATAAAATAAAAACGAAAACCTTAAAACAGTGCAATTATTACGGAACGAAATCAGTTCAACATTTTGTTATTAAGTTCTTTTGCAGTATCAACGTAGGTATCTACTAAGTTTCCTCGAATAAACAAGTAAGTTACCACCCAGCGGGCGCTGTATTCTAAACGTTTTTCATCGTAAGAAATCTACGAGTACGATTTCAGTAAAAGTATTCACGAACTCCGTCAAACACGAATGTCAACTGTGCACAAAAAGTATAAAACGTAAAATTACAGACGTAAACAAAACTTTGGGACCACAGCGCGGAGCTTGCACAACGAAATTTAATCTCTATTCATTTGCGATAAGAGCGACTGCGTGCAAACAGAGGTTCGTGGGGCTATAGCTATGTAGAGTCACGTAGAGAAGCCTCGAAGAGCGTGGAATGGAAGAGACCGATAGAATCCTATTTCGCTGCCAACTCCCACCCGAGTGGGGATCGAGGGGGCCATTATTCGCGATCCTGCATCCGACGGACCGATCGAGTTAATAAGACTGGGAGACGCTCTATTTGAATCTTAAATATTATTATTACTGTCGTTCAGCAAACATAACTCTGATTAGAAATCGCCATGAGAACAAGAGATAGCAAAAAAAAACTATAGTGATGAAAAGAGTAATGGCTAGGTTTTAATAGGGTTTGCGAGTGCAATTTACTGTGTTTTAGAGTTCTTATTGGTTTCGAGGAGATCGCTCCTCGGTGCTGTGAGCCACTGCGATTCCGTCCCATGTCTGACCATTAATTTTTATTTATCGTTAAAACGATCGATAGGTAGCGTGCTCGTAAAATGGCTGCAGTAAACGTTTATGTTTGAGTTTTATGATGTTTTAATGTAGCGTTTTTGAAAGCTCGCGAGTCCAGAGTTTCTATTTTATATGGACTGGTGGAATAGAATTATAGGCAATAAAACATGCAGTGATGCGCAGTAATGCAACGGTATTTCTTTTAGGGATTACATTTATGTTTTATTCTATAAGAGCTTAAATAATTCTGTCGAGCATGATACAAATATGCTTCATTGTACACCACCAACAACATCAAGACAGAAATAATACAGAAAATACGCAAGAAATACAAAACGAACACATAGAAACAAAAATATATAATCTATCAACATGGTATGAAATTAAAATAGAAAATTTTTTTTTTGCATAAAATGGTATTTATTAATAGTTACGGAAATTATGCAACGGAAAACACTCAGCCTACGCTATGAAGGTCCAAAGCTGCTGATACTAATAATACAAAGGTAAAGTTTGTTTGTTTGTTTGAACGCACTAATCTCAGGAACTACTGCAAAATTCTTTTAGTGTAAGATAATCTATTTATCGAGGAAGGCTATAAGCTATCAAGCGTTACGTTTCGCAATTCTTAACGCGGGTGAAACCGGGGGGCACAGCTAGTTCAAGATATGACCGATAAAATGATATCAATATCAACTTGGACTTAATTCACGTAATAATTCGTGTAAAAAGTTGAAGTAAGTAGACGATTATGTTACAATATAACGGAAGTGTACCATCAGGTGAGCCGTAACTCCACAAACACGTAGATACAAACAAAAACAACGTGGAAAAAAACTAATTGGTGGGCGATTTACAGCGTCAGGAGCGTACCTCGAGGGCAAATTATCGATAATCGAGCGCCTAACCAAATAGCCGGTGTCGATACAAGTTATCGACAGTAATCGGTATAATCGCTAGTGCTGCGATTGTTGCCGCTCGCCATTACGAGACGTGCACAGTGTTTTAAAGCGCAACCAACATTTTTGACCTCTCATTTTCTACCGTTCTTCACCTAAGCTCCCTTAATGCTCATTGCCGCGGGACGCGCGGTAGTTCATCCAAAAGTGGGTTTGTCCACAACTTCTTGTATACGCCTATTATCCAAATTATTATTTATTAACTGTAATTGTCGGCGACGTTTTGGGGGTTAAGTTCGACGTTTAGCGTAATTTTGGTCCGTTTGGGTTTTTCGAGGGTTTACCTGTAATTATGATTGACAAATTGCGGTCTCATCTATTATGATACTTACACCTAATCTAAAATGTTCAATTTTTTTTACCTCCAATAAATGTTTTGTTTACTACAAAGTTTCGTTCACTTGTTAAACTCTACAATGGTACCTAGGTATTAGATAGGTAGGTTTATTTTCACACACTGTGGATTTATTAAATACATAATATATTTTATACGTTTATTTATATAATATAATAATTAATAATATATAGTTTATACGCATATAAAATTGAAACGTATTTTAATAAAAAATGGACACCAATTACAATTTGATAAATTAAAAATAATTTGTTTAATATCAGTAAAACGCTGGTAGGTATTAGAGTCCTTATAAGTAATAAGTCCGGATCATAAGTAATACCTAAAATGCATTATAAATTGTATTGTTATAAAATACCTACATAAACAATCATGTTTATACAGTAGGTAAGTAGGTAGGAACATGTCACAAAAGAGCCAACTTTGAAATTGTTTTTATTTTTATTTTGTGTGCATTGTTTGGTGGTAAATGGCGTGAAATTGACGAATGGTCAATGCATGTTTGACCGTTCGAATATAAGCCCTGAAAGTTCATTAAACCATTATTTTGTAATTCCGATTGCAAATTATATGTTGGAGGCGACCGTGCTTTTAAAAAATAATATCCATTGTCGCAATGACCTCTAAGATCTGATTTCAAGTTATGACCTTCGATTTGTTTGAATTTTCATCTGTGTTTAAACTCGTGTAACCTATTTTTAACAATACTTTTCAACTCTATTCAACTCACGGTTTCGTTGTAAGTTTGCAGGTTGTGGTAGACTTAATTAATAGTTATGTGGTTATAAATATAGGTACATACATATAACATATACTATATACATATAACCTTAAGTTTTTTTATCTGTTGATAGTTTGAAACTATGTAAGTACAGCTATTAAATTAGCGCTTTATGAATAATAATATTATTATCTAAAATAACGAATATAAATATATAATATTATATCTAATAAATATATCTAAGAATATTATTAACTAATTAGTATGTCTTAGACACACCTAAACACCTAGTTATACTAGGTACCTACATGTCATTTAGTTAAATACAACAATTCAATATATCTAGAGAATAGACGGTAGGTATATCTATATATACTCGTAAAGTGACGTCAGAGAAACATCGGGTGGGCTGAACGTAGGGAAGAAGAGGAAATATTATTTCCTTATCTCCCCCGACAGCCCCCTTCTCTTAGCAAGTATGCTTAGGGTTCAGAGGTCGTTTCCGAACGATACTGCGATGACAGTTCCACAACTTGCGCTGTGCTGTGGAAAAAAAGAAATGAAATGGCACTCGCAATTGGAATCAGCTTTCGTTTTGAAATGGTTTTTATATTTTTTTATAAAAACATTTTCATACACAAACAGGATTTTGAAAAAAGCACATATATTTCTTATTTTTAATACTCCCTAAGACCGGCTTAAGGTCCAATGTACATTTTTACATGTTTAACGACCGCCTACATTTATAACATTATGACTACAGTCTTTTCATGGATTCCATAGTTAATTAATTATATTCATTCCAATATTAAGTCGCACTAGAATTGTTTTGTTTAATCTTTCATTTAATACGATATTTATCATATTTATTATTTACCTATCAAAAGCAGTCATCTCTAGTATTTATTTAGTTATAGGAAAATGTAATAAATAAGTAACATGCAATCAGTCTAATAGTTATAATAGTTAAAAGCACAATAAATGTATGACCCGAGGTCAACAACCCACCCCGTAATGCAAATTTCTCAGAATAGCAATAACTCATATCAGTACAAACATTAATGACACCCGACACTCAATTGAACGCTTGTTCGGTCAAAATGCCCCTTTCATTCATAAAACATGTGCTAACAAACCGACCGCATCGTTATTTAAGTTAACCTGAACACTTTAATAGCCTGAATCGGGAATCGAACCCGAAACGCCTCATTTAATCCCGCTTCCTTACAAATAAGCCTTTGCGCTGATTTCAACTTTATCGTAGAATATTTAAGGTTTAAATTACGCTGTGTCTACTTATAGACTTAATTGATTAACTTAGAACGTAAATATTGTAACGTACAACTATAAACAATCAAAATAGGACTCAAATACTGGACAGTAAGGTTAACTTTACAAAATACGAATGCAATGCAAAATTCTTGTTCTGCAGTAGTTTTATGAGATTTGGAAATTTGAGTCAAGACTTACTCAAAGCAGGTAATTTCTAATGGAGTAATCAGTACTACTGAAACTATTTTCTTAGTTACTGTAATTCATCTATACCTACCTACTGGAATGTAGATATCGATTTTATAAGTACCTACATAAATGTGTCATTCAGTATGCCAATACCTACATATATGCGGTGCCAATGTTGGCTAAACTTCTGATATTAGGTAATTTATATATCATAAAAATATTTATTATGTAGGTATTTTGAATTGAATTTTAGTTGAATAATGGAATCGCAGATTTAATAACATATAACATCGATATAACCGACATATAAAAAGTTCTCAGGCTACCGATTTGGACGAAGGTTTATTGTTTCCCAAAATTTTATGGCCACTAAATCATAATTTTCTGCGAAAGGCACAAGTTTCACGATTCAATAACATGAACGGTTAACTATCTTTTGATGAGGTATAGTATTTAGGTACCTATATTAAAACCGCTTCTAAGAACCCGAGATTGCCTTCAAACTGCCTCATCACCGTGCGATGTGAACCAGAGACTAGATGAATTTCTTTTAGCCGCCGTGTATGTAAATAAAATCAATATAAGAACAAAAACAGCGCTAGTATTAATAATGCGATATAAAAATAAATAAAAAAGAACTTATTCCAAAATCGAACGGCGGGAACGAAACATCTATAGACAATAATGAAAAGGAACAAAGAAGTAAAAAAAGCGGGAAGAAACCTGTCGACGCCATGTTGTGTGGCACTCGGCCTTCACGCCTCGGCCGCCGAAGATTATCTTTGGAAAAAAGAACCGAACGGGAGGCACTTCTATTCAACGACAAAGGACCAAAACGCACACTCAATTCACTGGTTAAGCGCCCCTAACAGCTACTGAATAAGGCACACATTTCAGTGAAGTGTTGTCTGGATATTTTATTTTGGTTGGTACGCGCGGGTGAAAAGAAAGAGCATCGTCACCGTGCGCCTGCGCCGTCGCTGATGACCTGTCAATTCCGTCGTGTACGCTGTACGTCGACTGTTGAGAAAAAAGTGACATTAGAGTTGGCCATCTATTATTTTGACTTTAAGTGGGGAGATGGAGTTGAGATTGATCGTGTTTGGCTCGGCCCTTTTAATTACATCGCATTCAGTTGCTTTTGTGTTGGATCTCTACTGCACAGTAGATGCTACTTATTGTTGTTCACACCCACAATCTGAGCCACACGGTACCACAATAATAGACTGAATTGTTTCACAAATTGGTACCTATTTACCATGCTTTCGAAACTTTTTTTATGCAGTAAAGGTCAAAGATATATAAAAAATAAAGTTAAAGTTCATTTAAGTCTACTGGATTAATTAATCACGTTAGTGTAGTAAATAATAAGTATACTTACCTATGCACAATATGTAGGTAGGTAGGTACATAATACCTGACATAAAATTTTTGAAACGTTTTAAAATTTTTAAATCTACTAATTACAGTGGCAGAAGAGATAACGTATTGTAAAAAATAATATACCTAGGTATCGTCATTTTTCTCATCACCTATTTATATACCTATGTGTGCTTTAAATATTTAAAATAAATAGCCATAAAGTCTTTGTGCAACTAGTAAGGATTACCACTAGGAAATAAAATCTGATAAATACAGGTAAAGGTAATACGTAAGATGGTTACGTTACGATACGACTAACTATATCTATGACAGTGAAGATTAAGCGTCTGTACCTATTAGGTACTTAGGTACGATGGAAATGCATGCATGTAACATGCAATTTTTCCTCCTCCGATTTGCCGCGGTGCGTCTGCTTGTCGCGACGCGCGTCGCGTGCTGTTTCTTGCGCCCCATCTCATTGTGCGATTTCGTATGCTCACCCGTCATTAGTGTCAAAGACGTCATTACGTGACAACTTGTTCGCTGCTGTTTTATTTATTTTGCGATTATGGCTCATTTGCAAACGTTTTTGTAGTCATTCGCATGAATTGCACTTCTTGTTGTTTAACTAGATGGTCGTGTCCATTTTCGTTTTATTCTGATGCGTTAAGTGATATTATCATGTTGGTATTACATATCTGTTATCTGTGAGTAGCAACACGAATTTAAATTTAAATTCAGAGCTTCGTATTTCAAATTCTGTCCTTATGGTGAGGCATTGACAGATTATACACAAAGCAAAGTATATTATATATATTATATACAGAGTATAAATAAAGGAAGCCACCGCACACGCGAGCAATCTGCTCAGGTCACGATCTGTGGTCACGTAGCCGCCGCACTACCTACTGGTCGCATTGTGATATTATCGGAGTAGATGGAAATGTATAAAAATTGCAACTCGCTTCGGATACGAATGATTGGTGAAGTTATTAGGCTATGGATGACTTTTTCATAATGGAGTTCTTTCGTACTGGCGTGGATTCAAGCAGTAGATAGAACTTTGAATTTTTTTTTGCAGTTCTTTAAGTAAACTAAATTTTGCAAGTCTTACACGGAAATGTCAGCTATTTAATTTCACTGTAAAATAGTTTTCATACTTAATTAATAAGACTCGTCTACTTTTAACTGAGTATCTTCAATTTCTAATGCCGGGCAATTCAATTTTCGAGCCGATCGTAAGCGCATCGTAACTGATAACCGGAGAGTTGTTATTTATCGGACACACAAATCAAGCCTGTTACGAGGTCATAGAATTAGCTATGGCGTATAAAAAAATAATTTAACACCAATTTTTCACAGGCATTTGATGGATCGGCTACTAATTTGTCCGAACTGAGCCCCGACCTGCGTACGCGCATAGCATTGTGTTAGATCAAATATGGCGTCGCTAATGGCGGCCGCCGACGCTAACATATTGCTTTTTCGAGTTCTAACTGTTATTTATTACTTTTCCTTTGTTTGTTCGAGTGAACAAAATTAGGGAGCTATTTGACCGTGAGGCCATTCTATGTGACCTCAATATACCTACATCATTGTAGAGTTGATTAAATAAATTTTATTTGGTCGTAAAATACATTTATGGGTTTAATTAACACTTTCAATATTACAGCCCGCTTACTATGAAAGAATTATAAATAATATGTAAGCATTTAAACACACTTAAATCTACCATAAACTGAGAAGTTACCTACATAGGTACGTTTCGCAGTATACGATCTAATAAGGAGTCACATAAAATTTGCAATAAGTATAACATTGTAACGAAGTAGGTATATAATTAATATTAATTTGCATGCTTGTAGTATTTTTGCATCAAATTAACGTACCTATAAGTACCTATAACGTAAGTGGTTCGTGCCCACCACAGAATGTTCTGGGGCTCACCCTAAGATTTCGGTTACCGATTCAAAAGATGATAGAAGCAACGTACTCGTACCTCTAGCTTAATCTCAGCTAGCGTATCTCCCAAAACACCCCGACCCCCTCCAGGTAGCTACGCCCACGCCACGAAAACTACCTATTTATGTAGGTATACCTAAACATCACGTTCAACAGAAAACTTTTAAAAAACATTCGTAAAGCAACGAACACAAACGTACCGAATCGTGGCATAGAAAAGAGATCTATAAAAAAATTCATTAGTCATCCCGAGTGCGTCCGGCGTCCAGGCGCCGCAAATCAAAACGCACCAAAACCACGACTCATGTTGCGTGTTTCTCAAAGTGGGCCATGACACCCCCTCTAACGCGCTGAAGGCTTGCAAGGGGCGATGGGGGTACATACCCACCAACGAACGTACATCTATTTTTTTATACAGGAAGCCTAACAACAACTACCTAACAGCCTAACAACAACAACATCTTCACCAATCCGCATTGGAGCAGCGTGGTGCAGTATGCTCCAGGCCTTCCCCGGTTGTAAGGCGAGACCCGTGCCCAGCAGAGGGACATAAAAAGGTTTGAAGGCAAGCCTAAAAAAACTGCTCACGGAATAGAGAGAGAGACAGGCCGCCTCATGATGTCATTGTCTATTATTTTTATCTTATATCTTCTTTCTGTCGTATTTTCTTGCATATAATAAATAGGTAATCTATGTTCGCGCACGCGACTTACTGTCGAAACTTATTCAATCGAAAATATTCATACGATTAAGTAGGTAGGTACTCGTAAGAACATTTTCGACTGAAGCCGAAATTTGGGGAACGTTAGAAAATTATTGACTTTCAAAGTGTTTTATAGGCGAAATAGGTTTGAGAACCTCTGCCTTAGACTCCTTACTATTGTTGCAGACTCTTTCATAGCTACCTGGTGGAGTCACGCTCCCGCGGTTGACTTTGTCATGTTTATGAAAACTTTTCTGTTTTGTGTTTTGATAGCGTCTATCGTCGATAGTGTTTTGATATGTGACGGAACATTTACAGTAGCCCTATCACGAACATTTTACAAATCCGTCATCGAGTAGTAACAGTTAAATTTTGTATGGGATCTTGAACAGCGCTCCG
>DWAV01001036.1:0-15037 GCA_018231305.1 Noctuana lactifera
TCGTAACTTTTAATTTGCTGTTACAAAACAATAATCTTCAATTTACCAAGCGTTTAATAATATCTACTAAAACTTCATTTATTCAATAATTCGTAATTTGAGTTTGCTTCCTACTAAATATATGATCGATAGATGAACCACATTCTGCTTAGTCATTCTTATTCCGTGGCCGAGTTGTCTTGTAATTGTAGTTTTACAATTATTTTACTAAAAGTTGCATTTTATATTTCACGTGAATATGCATTAGATTAAGAGATAAGACCATGCCACCTGTCACAGTTGAAGAACCACCTTAATATATATGGCTGTAACTTTTACAAATTTTTGGCTGGATTTCAAATTGTTTAGTTATCCAGCCAAAGAATACTTACATTGACTTATTCAAATGTACAAACACAGACAGAAACAGTAACAATCCGTTCTTTTGCAGATATGCCGCAAAAGTAAACTTGCACTCACCAAATCTTCCAACTAAATATCCAGATAAGGAAAGAGATGTGTATCAAGCTACAAGAAAATTACATGAGCCACAACAGTTCCTAGGCCGCCACTATCAACCGTAAAATATACCACAATATTGAGCAGTTTAAATATTTTTGTCTTAAACATATTATAATTATATGTATATAATGTACACAAGATGAATATTATATACATATATATTTGTAAGACAAATATACAATGCTTTTAATGTAGTCGCGATCGAATACAGATATCATCAGTTATAATATAATACGCCTCGCTTAAAAAGAAAGTAATTTCATATGTTCGACATTATTATCATTGTATACTTGTAAATACTGTTATCTCGTGAAAAATTCTTGTAATGTTTTATAAATCATGTCAATACCACCATGTCATGTCTACCATTTCGATTCTTTTCCTTGATACATCTCTACCCGATAAGGCCGCCTTTTGTGCTTACCTTTTTTTTTTGTTACTCCTATTTGTCTTGTGTGGTGCCAATAAAAAATATTTGTATTATATTGTCCATTGGGAAAACTTAATAAACTTACCAATGCGTAATTTTTATTTGAATAAGATATACATGAACATAATATAATATATGTTGTGGATTTGTGGCCCTTCTGTGGAAGGGTCCAAAAAAATTTAAATAAATTTTCGTTTCATATTGTGTATCTAGTTTATTTTAGTGTTCGAAGAAAATAGCATATAATATCAGATTTGTAATTGTATAAATAATTCACGCTGATTAGGAAATCCGGACTTCGGATCGAAACGACTGAGGAAAAGGGTTGATGGTAATTGTAATGATTATGAAACAATTTATGTTGTGTTGATGCAGTACTGTGCTGCAGAGTACAAGATAGAGAACTCGTTCTAAAATGTGCGACAAAAAAGATTAATTAAAAAATATTTACGTTGGTAATAATTTTTATTAAATTATATTATATTTAATGACATTTGTATTATTTATAAACCCATCACATACAAAAATAATTCTACTTAAGTTATTTAAAGAAATTACGTAATAATCATTTCCTTTAGTCTACCTTACTAAGCAATTTTATAAAAAAAATTATACCTATTGTACTTAGATAAAATTAATAAAATATGTAATATTTTATGCATGTCACAATATTATTCCAACGTAATCATTATTTTTCTTAAAAATGTACACTGGAAATCAAAGCATAACCTAATATGGGAAACTAAAAATAAACAACTGTAGAATAGATACTACAAAGAGGACTTATCACTTATTAAATAAGCAATCTCTCGGGCGACTTAGGTGACCAATTTTAAAATCACAAAACTTGAAATTTTATAGAAAGATGAAATACCTACCTAACCTAATTATGTTATGTAAATAACTAGTAATAAGATCGAAAAGTTATTGATACCAACTAATTATTCCTGGTTTTAATTTTTTTGTAGTCAACATTGTGACACAATAAAACCACAAAAAGACGTTTTGTAACGATGCATCACAATGTATTTAGCGTATAGTAAATATTTATACAAAATACAAATTTTATAAGTATTAAACTAAAAACTATGCAGTAGGTATTTAAAAAATTTCTTTGTGTACTTTTAAATAATCTCACATATTTTCCATTCTTACACACTGTTGAACTATGATGTTCATCAGTATAATAGATATTTCATTTTATTATGAGTTGATTAAGCTTAATGCAATTATTAAATTTATAATGACAAGGTGCTTATTCCAAAAAAGTTCATAGGCTTAAAAGACTTGATTATGCCAGTCAATATTAAATTAATTAACCTATGACCTACCATACTAATTGAAGATATCTTAATTAAAGTATTCTCTTAGCATCTGGTACATGTTATAACATGTTTGACAGACTTCAGATATGTCTAGATTTTCATTGTGAAGGATCGATTCCCATCTACGGCAGTTTTGTCTTAAATTTTTAAACTAATTACATATCGAAAATGAGCGTTAGTCTGCATCATCTGAATAAGTCGTCAGTAAAATTTTTTCTCAAATAGGTACTAAGCAGTAGTTGGTTGGCCAAACACATCAAACATGATTGTAGTTGAACTGTTAAAGACTCAAATTTGAAAAAAATACTAAGTTTGACAAACTGTTTAAACATGTACCAGAGACTACTTACATCTCTCATAAATTATAATCACAATAATTAGGCTTACAAAGATCTTACATAGGTATTTAAAGTAAAAGTAAATATTATTTATTTACACACACACCCAGTATTAAAATATTAAACACAAACTAATAATTCACAAAACTTTTGCGTGTACTTATTTGTCTTGTTTATCCACTTCTAATACTAAATACAATTTTTTGACTTACCACCCTTGAAACCATTTACTTTCCTCTGACATTCTAGGATGTGGAAACCCTTTTTACTGCTTAAGCTGCTTACAATTGAACATAATAATATCAGAACTTATACTTCTAATATGATAAAACTATATAAAAATCCCAAAACTCCATTTACTGTCTTATAGGTTAAACAGTATAAAATTATAAGGAACGGCTGATTGCTATATTGATAAAACCTTTGTGCTTCACATTAAATATTGCAAAATACAAAAAGTTGTACTGTAATATTTATCAACTACAACATAATTACAACACATTAAATAATGTAGATGTATACAACATATAAATACGAAATTGTTATTATTTCTTGTTTTATTACAGCAATTTAAATTCATTTAATTTTACATTAATTACATAATTTAATTCATCTAGTTTAGTTTAAATTTATTAAGCCAATATTGTGGAAAATGTTAACAAATGTTTTCTGCCATGTAAGTGAAATATCTTACCTGTAAGTAATGTCTATAGGCAAAAAGTGAAGGTTTAAGTTGGTATGTATTAACTATTTTAGTCAATGAAATCCATAATAATATCAGGTACATAACGAGAAGACATTTTCGGTTTCCTGAAATTTTCTTCATATAATCTTTGCTTTTCTAAATATATATCGCCTGGAGATTTTGTACTAAAATCAAACCTTACAACTTTGGACTCATCTATAATTGGTCCCATAGGAATTGTAACAGTTTTGGTACCAGAAAGTTTTGTTTTAAAAGTTAATTTTGCAATGTAGTAGTTGGACATCTTTTGTACATTAGGAATAGAAATGTGATGAATAGAAGGCATTCTTGAACAGAAAACTTTACCAAAACTTGAAGATTTTCCTCTTTTTATTTTCTTTTTCAAAATGTATGACATATCTGTAATACAAGGTAAAGTGGGATACCATGGTTTAAAGAGACATGTTTCTTTATCATAAAGTAAGCTTAGATTTGGTGGTGATTGGTCTACTACACTGTTGGCTATTTTAACAACAATTTTAGAATTCCGAACTTGAAGAGACTGCTGTGATATAACCTGGCTAGGTTTGACTTTGACTTGTGGTATTATGGCAGCTGACAGGTCAATTAGATATTCTTGTTCTTTACATTTTATTTTTCTCATTTCTTCTTTTCTTTCTATTTCTTCAAGTTTTAACTTTTCCATTTGTTCATCCAATTTTTTTTGTTCTTCTTTTTCTTTTTCCCGTTTTTCTTTTGCTTTAATCGTATTTGCTAATTGTTGTGCTAAAAAATCTTTCATAGGACTGTTACCTGGGAAGAATTGTGGAATAGTCAACGGATGCCCTGGAGGAACTGGTAAAGTAGTATTTTCTGGTGAAATCTCAGTATTATTTCCATCAATTTCTGAAGATTTTTCACTTATCCTAGTCTTCGACAAGTGAATGTCCATCAACGTAAACAAAGAGACTACATCGTCTGACATTTTGTTTTGCGAATTTTACAAATTAACACTGAGATCATTAAACGTCGTACACAAAGAAGGTAATTCATACAAGCCTAATGTTTTGTTAAAAGAAAGAAACCTTAACAAGCAAGAAATTTATAAAAATTATGTAAAGAAATAAATACATTCGCAGTTCGCACAATTGGCGTCACACACCTGACACCACCATAGATAATACACACAGGTCACACAGACTACAACTACATAGAATGTACTATAATACACTTACCTTATGAAATGAGAAACAAACCTGAACTTAACCCTTATTCAAATATAGGGAAATAATTTCCCACCCGACAATGATCTACATTTCGATGTTTTTTAATTAATTGATAATCGATACTTGAAAGTATTTCGTCCATCAAAAATATACACCAAATTTTTTAAATTTCTGACAACACTATCTTCCTAAATGTCAAATGCCTAAACGTCAGAATCATTTCAAAACTTCAAACTTCGAGGTCCGTTTTTTTCGCCAATTTATAGCTAAATTTGAATTGTTGTGAAGTTGTGAAGTGTTTTTCTACTGACGAGCAGAAAAATTCTTGTACGCAACTGTCGTTATTTCTGTAAGTAGAGTATATTTCTCATATAATGATATAAACAGTGTATAAAAAGAAAACTATGTATGTGCTAGTTTTTGTTGACAGTATGAACTATTTTGTATACTAGTCTATGGTGTAAAAGAAGAAATAAGTTGTTGTCATATTCGTAATAATGTCACTGTCGTCAAGGTGTGTTTTATAAGAATGTCGTAATTAAAAGTATGAGAATAACATAAAATATAAACAGTTTGTAGTATACTTTAATATAAAATAAAGCATAATCCACGATCCACGCAGCTCCCACAACAGTTTTGCATGTCTAAACTAGGTGGGAATTATGTTCCCTATATCCACTTCAGTAAATAGTATACTAAGTGGGAAATTAATTACCTATATCCCTTTCGCGTTCATTGTTTTATCAATATATATAAAATTTTATGTTTATTTTTTCTTCTGTTTTGTTTCCATGTTATGATTATTACTTTTTGTGCAATAAATATCCTTCTAATTTCTATGATTGTTTTCTCCTAATTATTCATGTATGTGCAATAACCAAGTAAAGTCAAAAGCAACAACTAGTCATGCAGTACAACTATGCATTGCAGTAAAGGATATAGAGAAATTATTTCCCAGCATTAAAACAAAACATATCCCAACCAAATATAGGGGAATATATTCCCACCAAGAAAAAATATATTATATACTATGTTTTTTTAATATATAATTTTACATACATTAAAAGTAGTTCTAAATGTAAGCTAAATCCATTTAATCATCTTGATAAGTCTTACACAGCGCTGAATTTGTTTAAGGGTTAAGGTTTTATTAAACATAATTTGTACTTATTAATAAAATACAAATGACAATAAAAGCTGTATGTTACACTTTCTTTTTAAATCATTAAACCTTCTTTTACCACATTTCATTTACGTAATAATCATTTCCTTTAGTCTACCTTACTAAGCAATTTTATAAAAAAAATTATACCTATTGTACTTAGATAAAATTAATAAAATATGTAATATTTTATGCATGTCACAATATTATTCCAACGTAATCATTATTTTTCTTAAAAATGTACACTGGAAATCAAAGCATAACCTAATATGGGAAACTAAAAATAAACAACTGTAGAATAGATACTACAAAGAGGACTTATCACTTATTAAATAAGCAATCTCTCGGGCGACTTAGGTGACCAATTTTAAAATCACAAAACTTGAAATTTTATAGAAAGATGAAATACCTACCTAACCTAATTATGTTATGTAAATAACTAGTAATAAGATCGAAAAGTTATTGATACCAACTAATTATTCCTGGTTTTAATTTTTTTGTAGTCAACATTGTGACACAATAAAACCACAAAAAGACGTTTTGTAACGATGCATCACAATGTATTTAGCGTATAGTAAATATTTATACAAAATACAAATTTTATAAGTATTAAACTAAAAACTATGCAGTAGGTATTTAAAAAATTTCTTTGTGTACTTTTAAATAATCTCACATATTTTCCATTCTTACACACTGTTGAACTATGATGTTCATCAGTATAATAGATATTTCATTTTATTATGAGTTGATTAAGCTTAATGCAATTATTAAATTTATAATGACAAGGTGCTTATTCCAAAAAAGTTCATAGGCTTAAAAGACTTGATTATGCCAGTCAATATTAAATTAATTAACCTATGACCTACCATACTAATTGAAGATATCTTAATTAAAGTATTCTCTTAGCATCTGGTACATGTTATAACATGTTTGACAGACTTCAGATATGTCTAGATTTTCATTGTGAAGGATCGATTCCCATCTACGGCAGTTTTGTCTTAAATTTTTAAACTAATTACATATCGAAAATGAGCGTTAGTCTGCATCATCTGAATAAGTCGTCAGTAAAATTTTTTCTCAAATAGGTACTAAGCAGTAGTTGGTTGGCCAAACACATCAAACATGATTGTAGTTGAACTGTTAAAGACTCAAATTTGAAAAAAATACTAAGTTTGACAAACTGTTTAAACATGTACCAGAGACTACTTACATCTCTCATAAATTATAATCACAATAATTAGGCTTACAAAGATCTTACATAGGTATTTAAAGTAAAAGTAAATATTATTTATTTACACACACACCCAGTATTAAAATATTAAACACAAACTAATAATTCACAAAACTTTTGCGTGTACTTATTTGTCTTGTTTATCCACTTCTAATACTAAATACAATTTTTTGACTTACCACCCTTGAAACCATTTACTTTCCTCTGACATTCTAGGATGTGGAAACCCTTTTTACTGCTTAAGCTGCTTACAATTGAACATAATAATATCAGAACTTATACTTCTAATATGATAAAACTATATAAAAATCCCAAAACTCCATTTACTGTCTTATAGGTTAAACAGTATAAAATTATAAGGAACGGCTGATTGCTATATTGATAAAACCTTTGTGCTTCACATTAAATATTGCAAAATACAAAAAGTTGTACTGTAATATTTATCAACTACAACATAATTACAACACATTAAATAATGTAGATGTATACAACATATAAATACGAAATTGTTATTATTTCTTGTTTTATTACAGCAATTTAAATTCATTTAATTTTACATTAATTACATAATTTAATTCATCTAGTTTAGTTTAAATTTATTAAGCCAATATTGTGGAAAATGTTAACAAATGTTTTCTGCCATGTAAGTGAAATATCTTACCTGTAAGTAATGTCTATAGGCAAAAAGTGAAGGTTTAAGTTGGTATGTATTAACTATTTTAGTCAATGAAATCCATAATAATATCAGGTACATAACGAGAAGACATTTTCGGTTTCCTGAAATTTTCTTCATATAATCTTTGCTTTTCTAAATATATATCGCCTGGAGATTTTGTACTAAAATCAAACCTTACAACTTTGGACTCATCTATAATTGGTCCCATAGGAATTGTAACAGTTTTGGTACCAGAAAGTTTTGTTTTAAAAGTTAATTTTGCAATGTAGTAGTTGGACATCTTTTGTACATTAGGAATAGAAATGTGATGAATAGAAGGCATTCTTGAACAGAAAACTTTACCAAAACTTGAAGATTTTCCTCTTTTTATTTTCTTTTTCAAAATGTATGACATATCTGTAATACAAGGTAAAGTGGGATACCATGGTTTAAAGAGACATGTTTCTTTATCATAAAGTAAGCTTAGATTTGGTGGTGATTGGTCTACTACACTGTTGGCTATTTTAACAACAATTTTAGAATTCCGAACTTGAAGAGACTGCTGTGATATAACCTGGCTAGGTTTGACTTTGACTTGTGGTATTATGGCAGCTGACAGGTCAATTAGATATTCTTGTTCTTTACATTTTATTTTTCTCATTTCTTCTTTTCTTTCTATTTCTTCAAGTTTTAACTTTTCCATTTGTTCATCCAATTTTTTTTGTTCTTCTTTTTCTTTTTCCCGTTTTTCTTTTGCTTTAATCGTATTTGCTAATTGTTGTGCTAAAAAATCTTTCATAGGACTGTTACCTGGGAAGAATTGTGGAATAGTCAACGGATGCCCTGGAGGAACTGGTAAAGTAGTATTTTCTGGTGAAATCTCAGTATTATTTCCATCAATTTCTGAAGATTTTTCACTTATCCTAGTCTTCGACAAGTGAATGTCCATCAACGTAAACAAAGAGACTACATCGTCTGACATTTTGTTTTGCGAATTTTACAAATTAACACTGAGATCATTAAACGTCGTACACAAAGAAGGTAATTCATACAAGCCTAATGTTTTGTTAAAAGAAAGAAACCTTAACAAGCAAGAAATTTATAAAAATTATGTAAAGAAATAAATACATTCGCAGTTCGCACAATTGGCGTCACACACCTGACACCACCATAGATAATACACACAGGTCACACAGACTACAACTACATAGAATGTACTATAATACACTTACCTTATGAAATGAGAAACAAACCTGAACTTAACCCTTATTCAAATATAGGGAAATAATTTCCCACCCGACAATGATCTACATTTCGATGTTTTTTAATTAATTGATAATCGATACTTGAAAGTATTTCGTCCATCAAAAATATACACCAAATTTTTTAAATTTCTGACAACACTATCTTCCTAAATGTCAAATGCCTAAACGTCAGAATCATTTCAAAACTTCAAACTTCGAGGTCCGTTTTTTTCGCCAATTTATAGCTAAATTTGAATTGTTGTGAAGTTGTGAAGTGTTTTTCTACTGACGAGCAGAAAAATTCTTGTACGCAACTGTCGTTATTTCTGTAAGTAGAGTATATTTCTCATATAATGATATAAACAGTGTATAAAAAGAAAACTATGTATGTGCTAGTTTTTGTTGACAGTATGAACTATTTTGTATACTAGTCTATGGTGTAAAAGAAGAAATAAGTTGTTGTCATATTCGTAATAATGTCACTGTCGTCAAGGTGTGTTTTATAAGAATGTCGTAATTAAAAGTATGAGAATAACATAAAATATAAACAGTTTGTAGTATACTTTAATATAAAATAAAGCATAATCCACGATCCACGCAGCTCCCACAACAGTTTTGCATGTCTAAACTAGGTGGGAATTATGTTCCCTATATCCACTTCAGTAAATAGTATACTAAGTGGGAAATTAATTACCTATATCCCTTTCGCGTTCATTGTTTTATCAATATATATAAAATTTTATGTTTATTTTTTCTTCTGTTTTGTTTCCATGTTATGATTATTACTTTTTGTGCAATAAATATCCTTCTAATTTCTATGATTGTTTTCTCCTAATTATTCATGTATGTGCAATAACCAAGTAAAGTCAAAAGCAACAACTAGTCATGCAGTACAACTATGCATTGCAGTAAAGGATATAGAGAAATTATTTCCCAGCATTAAAACAAAACATATCCCAACCAAATATAGGGGAATATATTCCCACCAAGAAAAAATATATTATATACTATGTTTTTTTAATATATAATTTTACATACATTAAAAGTAGTTCTAAATGTAAGCTAAATCCATTTAATCATCTTGATAAGTCTTACACAGCGCTGAATTTGTTTAAGGGTTAAGGTTTTATTAAACATAATTTGTACTTATTAATAAAATACAAATGACAATAAAAGCTGTATGTTACACTTTCTTTTTAAATCATTAAACCTTCTTTTACCACATTCTTCCGGCCTTAAGAAGCTACATAATCCTGTAGATAGGCTGGTGGACGTGGTCTTCTTAGTCTCTCTGGCCTCCTTACAGATGCTGGTGGTGAAGGTATCGAAGGAGGTTGTTTTATTACCTGTTCATCCGTATGTTGTGAAGAAGTTTCTGAAACATGCGGTACTTCTATATCTCCCCTCGGGGCCAAATCACGATTGGACTTTGTTATCCGTCTGACAGACGTATCTAGCTATATGCTGAATTTGGTGCAATTATCTCCACCTCTTCAACTAACGGATCATACTTAGATTTTATAAGCAGCATAACAGGATGTTTAATCACGCAAGACGATTCTCTTCAGGACAAGTGGAGTTTCATTTGTTGCCGTACATAACAAAGATCTGATTCTTTAGATTAGAAATTGTTTATTATGTTTAGAATGGTTTATTAGTGAATGCAAATCGCAAAATTACTCGTATCAGTCATTATTACAATAAATATGTAATCGTAATTGAAAATCAACAAAATGAAAAAATATATTATTTTATGCTGCCGTTACAAGGTTACGTTTTGAATTTTGATGAACTGACAAATGTTACATATTAAAATGACTACTATAATGACAGTTTACTGCACTGACTGCACAGTGTACTTTTTTTTTCTTTTCTTTTCAATGGGATTACACAGTGTACTTTTGTATATATAGTAATTGACATCGTTAGTGTGGCAGTTTAAGAATAAAATTGGTAGACTGTAGTAGGTAGGTACGTAGATTTTTCTCTTAAATGACATGTAATTTTGCACTTTTACACACTTCCTAACACAACGCAGACGACTGGAAGAAAACTGAAGAGCCCGAGTGACGCCAGATGAGATGAGTAATGGCTAGGGATGCCACCTTTTTTTGAACGTAAAATAGTATTTAGTACTATAAAATATAGTCCAATTGGGAAATTCAAGAGGAAAAAATAGTAGGTACAAATGCTATTTTATATATTACATTTATTAGGAACGATGTGAATGTGTTTCGTTCTGAAATTCCCAATTCAGCATTGTGGTGCGTTCCAGGTAAAATCATTTAAAAAAGCTCTACAACTGAATTACAGATGTATAGTATGTATGTATAGTTGATGAAAATATAGTGTAATTATGTAGTTAATTGTACTAGAAAGTAATATTAGAGTACAATTGACTGAAATATAGCACACTATAATATAATATAGTACGGGTGGCAACCCTAGTAATGGCAGTGTTAAGAGTATTTATTTATTTATATCCAGTATTTGGGGGGAGAGGTACTAGTACTACAAGCAAAATTAGAGCACTCAAATGTTATTGTACTCCGTTTATTTATGCATGCACACACAAAAATTCAAAAAACTACATTAAATGTATGAATACAAACACTAAACATACAATAGCTAATATAGAAAAGAAAGTCTGATTAGTTAACACCACTTAATTTTAAAAAATTCTTATCTTAATTTTAACTTATAATAAATTTTCATGTTTGATTTTTAGATGTATCTCCGGTCCAATAGCAATAGCTATAAAAATAAATAGTAAAAAACAAAGCTCAAGACAAAACAAAAAAATTTAATAACGTAACACATTTTCCCATATTTTCTATGGAATGGATTTTTTATGACATACCGAGAACTACTCAAAGACTAATTTTTCCTTAATAAGTATTATATAAATTAATGTAATAATTATAGTAAAGTTAGTAGAGTATTACTAATTAATATTATGAGAGTATTACTACTAACAATAATGAGATCAATACCATATTTGTTACAAAATTTAAATACATTACCAGTATATTAGGAAAATATTTTCTTATGACATGCTGTGCTACTAAAAATAAACTAAAATATTTTAACCATGACTAGATTGATAATATTTTATTAACCATTTTAGACATCATTACTTAATTTTCAACTCAATACAAATACATGTACTTTAGTAACTTAAAAATAGAAGAGTAGGTATAGAATTCATTATAATAAGAATTCAGGCAGTGCATAGTTTTAAGTATTAATGAGAAATTAATTATTGATTTCCATGTAGAGCTAAAGTTGCCAGATATTCATTTGTGAATTCCAAAACAAAAGTATAATTTATGAAAAAATTTCCCTCACTACTAATATTGAACATTTATTGTTTTTGAATGCGCTTAATTTTAAATGTTACCAAACAATTGTAAATCCATTCAAATATTTAACTTTACAGTTAACTTCCGTTTAAAATTAGGCGTTCTATTGCAGTATATAAGTATACAAGTATATAAAATTTTTGAACAGTACATTTTTGAGACTGGACACAGCGTCATTTAAAATTACTTATAAATACAAATAAATAATAAAGCGGCACCAGGGAAATCCCCGATTTCCGAACTGGCAACCCTGAGCAGAACTCGACGCGGTTAAAAAACTTCTAACTTAGCTCGCTCCTTACCTTATGCATTATCTTATAAACTAACAATCAAACGCGGATACATTCAGTGAAGCTTGCTTACTTGCTAAATCTCAAATAAATATTATGGTTACTTAAATTCTAATCGAGGCTTATTTATAACCCTTTGATTATGGTCCTGAAAACGCATAATTTAAGTTTGAACTCATTAATTGTTCTTTAATTACTTTAAATAAAAGAAGGTGAAGTGAAGTTATCTTTGGCAATAAGGCTGAATGAAATGATATATTTATTCTGAAACTTTCGTATATCATGAAATTCAAAAGTCTGTTGGCTGCATTTCAAGGAAACGTTCCCTGCCTAATGTTAAGATATTATCTAATTCTTCGGTATAAAAATAATAATCTAGTTCAAAAGAAGAAATGGAGAGGTTCCTCATTTCTTTCAGTTTCATAATTTTGCAAGCATGGTCTAGGCACAATGATGTATTATTCTTTGTCAACCCACGAACCTGTAAAAAAGTATATCAATTAACTTACAATGTAGGTATTAAGTGTAACGAAATAAAAAACACATAATGATATCAATACCAAGTCGTGTTGGCCATCGTACTTCCTATTAATATTATAAACGTTTGTATAGATAGAAGTTTGTATGGATGAATGTTTATTACTGTTTCACGTAAAAACTAGCTACTGAATGGATTTTATTGAAACAGTTTTACAATAATATAGCGTATACATCAGAATAATGCATATTCTAGTCGTGGGCGCCAGCTAGTTATTGTATATTTTAGCTGTCGTTTCAAATGTGTGGACACAAATGTGTGGACAAACTCTACATATGCGACTATTTAATATCATTGGAGTAGCAAAAAATCGATGTACAACTTCTGATGTTATACCTATTTAGGGTTAGATTTTCATGTTTACGAAATTACCCATCGATTCTTAAAAAGCTATGGAATTGGCAACTTTGATACGTAGAAAACATGTATAAAACTTAGGACGGCTTACCCGCGAGATGAAGAGAGTTTTACGGCAAACTTCACATTCATCCTGTTCGCGTACGTTCCAGGGGCCTGGCCGATGCTTTAGAAACTGTAAAAATTATAAAACAATATCAACATTGTTCAGGTATAAAGGAGAATGCCAAAAGGTGGAATCAAAAATATTAACGATCGCACAAAACATAAGATTATAAATCACAATAATTGTAATAGTCACATTCAAATTATTTATTTATTACTGCATAAAAAGTTGACCCCAAATATTCCGCGTACGTTCCTTTGAAGGATCACATCTGAATTTCGTTTTTATGAATGCACATAGCTTTAGTAAATGTTACAAATCGATTATAAAACCAAGCGAAAAATTTGTAAAAGTTAAAACATAGAAGTTACAGGCAGAATAAGGTGGTCCCTCAAACGAGCACGGTGCATGCTCATATCTCATTAACTAAAATATATTTTTATATAATAAAATAGAATTATTAAAGAAACTATGTCGAAAAACTTACTATGTTATTACTATTTCAGTAATAAGAAAGTCTGGGATTAACCTTACTCTGCCAGGCATTTCTATATCCAATTATTTTAGTTTTAGTCTTCTCGAATATGGGAGCAGTTGGAGATGGAGTAATAGTGATGCACAATTGCACACGATTATCAGTCACGTTAGCTCATTATCAGGCTAAAGCTATACAGTATGTGTAATTTGTGATTTATATACTTGATGTTAAAGAACTGCAGAGAGTTTTTCCGCCGGCTTCTTTCTCCCGGCCTAAGTACCTTACCCAAAAGTGCGCCTAAATCCGATTTACGGTTATCAAGTTTATAAAAATATGATGAATAAAAATTTTGAGTTTGAGTTTGATACCGGAGGTCTGTTTTACAAAATTCTTTTTTTCATTAAATGTACATTTCCTTCAATTGATTACAATTGGATAATTATGTATGGTGTACAGATTACTACAATCACTTTGGGACATGGCACCATCCAAAAACTAAACATTATGCAACATTCTATTTAGTAATAACTGTCATCTCGCCCATATAAAATTATAAAAAAGCAGCATATTTTTAGAAATGTTTTCGGGCATACCCTGGTAGACCGAGGATAAGCAGCCAACTCCACTTCAATTATATTCCGATTTCGGATCTCGGCGAGAAGAAGACAGCTGAGCATGGAAAGCGCGGGCAGCAGCACTTCGAACGACAATCGCGGTGACGTCAGCACTGTTATCAGCAATGACTCAACAGATATCATAGTCGGTTCGCAGCTTACCTGCGCTTCCTGTTAAATAAAATTTATACTAAAATTAACTATGTATCTTGCCTTCAATCCTTTTAATGTCCCACTGCTGGGCAAGGGTTTGTCCCCACAACCGAGGAAGACCTGGAGCATACTCCACCACGCTAATGCGAATCCGCAGTGGAGATACGGGTGGCCAACCCGTGTCGGATGTTGTCAAACCGCCCAAAAGTTTAACGACTGTTATCTATCGATAACAACCGGGACCGACGGCTTAACGTGCCCTCCGACGCACGGAAGCGCGCATGAAATTTGCCACTAGCGGTCACCCATCCGAGTACCGGCCGCGCCCGACGTTGCTTAACA